>DF240944.1:3165-96052 GCA_000507305.1 Breviolum minutum Mf 1.05b.01 | reverse complement strand
TTCTAGGTGCTCCTGGCTTCGGGATATGTCGAAGATAGCTACGAGTGCGGCAGTTAGGACCAGCCACCACGCAATCCAGCACTCCATCCAAAGCCAGTCGGAGAAGTCTTTCATAGAGATCATCCTTAAGCATGTTGAACTCCTCACCATCCTTCCAATCGGCTTCCAGTAAGAGCCTTGTGTCTCCTCCTGCTTCTTGAAGTGCCTTCTCAAGACTGAAACCCTCCTTTCCACCTGAGTACAAGTGAAGGGTGAGTCCTTTCTTCTTCCATAGCTTTCTCCTCCTCTTGTTCACCCCCGGGATTCCAGCAGAAGTTGTCGCCGGCCCTTCTCACCAGCTCCTCTTTCAACCTCGTTGGGATTTTCTTGAACACCGGGTTGGTGTAAATGAAACTCCTCAACCATTCCTCTTCTTGATCGTCCAGCTTCTTAATCCTCTTCAACTCTTGATCTTCAGCCTCGTCTGCCTCATCCTCACCAGCTGCATCTAACTCCTCAATCAGTTCTAGAGCAGCTGCCTTGTCGATGTAGGGGCATCCTCCTCGAGACTTTGTGCTGATCACACCTTTGAATGGGTTGACAATCAACCCATCATCCTTCGTCCATCCCAAGGTGCATCCCAACCTTGAAATCATCTTGCCCATCGGAACAATTGGCTCCGTGTTGGGGTCTTCGGAGATCATAGTTCCGCCGGTGGTGATCTTCAGGTTCATAGTTCGACCTCCAGCCAATGTCACTTGGATGTCCTTCAACCTCTTGTGTCTATCGCTTCTCCTCCATCCACGAAGTGAGTGCGTGGCACCAGAGTCAATCAGCCCTTCTTCCTCATTGACTTCTATCCGAGCCACCCTGAACACTCGAAGACTTCGGAGATCATCTAGCTGACGTTGTAGCTTCTCCAGTTTGACATCCCTTTCTCCTTCACTGGCCTAGGTGCTGTGATCGTCTTCAGCATCTTGTTCGCCTCTTCCAAGAGCTCCTTCATGGTGTCGTTGTTGTGGTCGTCGCCACTGCACTCCACTTCTTTCTTCGGAGACTCCTCCTTCTTCACCACCTTTGCAACTTTCCCTTCTGCTTTTCCTTCTCCTTTCCCAGCTCCTTTCACCTCGGCCTCTCTTGGCCTATCACACTTGGGTGCATAGTGCTGGGTCGATCCAAAGTTCGAGCAACGCCGTTGGTCATCCAGGACGTGTGCAAATTGGCACTGCTTCTCTTTCTTACATCCATTTTCACTGATGAAAAACCGGCAGTTGATGGGTGCCCTCTCATGCGGTGCTCCCCCACGGCCACCTCCTTTATCTCCACCTCCTTTCCAATCTTCAATCTTCTTCAAAGCTGCCTTGCCAGCCTCTGTCTTATCAGCCTTCCCACTCTTCACCTCCAAGTGGGCAATGGCCTCAACCTCAGCAACCAAGTGCTCCGCAAGCTGGTGGACCGTCTCCTCTCGTGGAACACTCTCCACCATCAAGGTTGTCTTCGCCAAGCTAATCCTGAACCCCAGCTCCTTGTTGGTCTCCAGGATCTTCTTCACCAACCTGTTGAGCCCTTTGACTAGGACGCTTGCATCTGGAAGTGCAACTTGCACCTCCGAGGCTCTCCTCTTCCATCTCAACCATCTCCGTCGGTGATAGATCTCCCATCACCGCATCCAACATGATCAGCCAATCCCCAAGATCCAGGGGAGCACTATCAGCCGACCACTCTGGAAGCCGTGGCACTTCCAATTGACCATGCCTCACCGCCTCAATCTCCGGCGAGCCTTTCTTCGCCATCATCTTCTGCATGGAGTCCATCATCTTGACCATCAACTCCATGGACATCTCATTGAGGCCTCTCTTCTCACCCTCACCGGTCCTCCTCGGTTGGGGTGTCACGAAACCTCCTCCTGTCTCTTCTGCTTCTTGGCCTTCTTTGAAATCTCCTCCCCAGTGCATCTCCTCCTGAGGAGTTTCATAGCAAGGTGATTCCAGCATCACCTTCAACTTCTCCTTAATCTGCTTGTTCTCAACCTGAGACTCTTGCCAGGCCTTCTTCATCTCCAGGTTTTCCTTCTCCAGGGCGATCAACCGTTCCATCAGTTGGACATGCCTATCATCCTTCATCTGAGCAGCAATCCTTTGCTGCTCCCTCATCTCTTTCATCCTCTCTTGTTCCTTCTTCCATTCCTCAGCCTTTCTTTCTTCCTCAATCATCCAACGTGGTCGAGGGATCTGGGGCTCAGCACGAATGAGCAATGGTGCGCTCTGCTCCAAACGCTCCAACCGCCTCAGCTGCTCCTCGTTGAAGAGCGGTTGATTCTTTCATCTCCTCAACTTGCTGGGACCTCTGTGGTCCCCGTCCTCCGGGCTTCTTCTCATCAATCTCCTCAGCTTGCTGGGATCTCTGTGATCCCCGTCCTCCTGGGCTCTTCTCATCAAACTCCTCAGCTTGCTGGGATCTCTGTGATCCCCGTCCTCCTGTCTTCTTTTCATCTCCATCGGCACGCAGCTCAGTTTCATCTGACTGAGCCACTTCTTCTCTTCCTTCATCACAAACTGCAAGAGGAGGGCTCCTTGGGGTCTCCTTCGGCTGGGGAGTCCTGGAAATCACTCCCCCAGGTCTCTCACCCCAAACCATCTCCAACCCTTCTCTAGCCATCCTTCTCTCAGCCTCCTCTATCTGCCGTCTTCCTTCTTCGAGTTCAGCCTCAGTGGCAGCTCTTCTCCTGAAGAAAGCGAAATTCTCCATCTCCTCAAAGCTTTGGGCTCATAACCTGCTTCTCTGAAAGTCCGGGGAATCCTCTCTTTCTTACCTATTCTTATCTTCAAACCTCTTCTTCCCCAAACCCTTTCACGCAACCCTGGGCTTTTTCTAGCTGGGCCTTGATTCAAGTGGCTAGTTCATGCCACAGGTTCATACCATGCTCAGTTTCAACCCGTTTGAAACATATTAGTCAGATTTGAAACCACGACTTAGGGCTGGTACTTTATGATATTGACAATGATACAGTGACGGTAATTTGAATTTTGGGATTCCACCTGTTCTCAGCTCTTCCACAAATCGTGTAGTGTCAATGTAATATTAGGAAAGGCATGATATTTCACAGTATCTTCATGCACGCATATAGTTATAGATTTCAGTTTGGAAAATTCAAAAAAATACACAAATACATGTCTGTCAGGAGTATATTCTACATCGACTTTATCACATCCCACACCATCCAGGTAATTAATTATGATATATTGACCTACATTTGGTTATTTTTTTGTGGTAAATGTAGGTAAATATTCTATACATAGATCCTCTGGGCAATGCACTCTGATGAAAAATCCCATTTTTACAGCCGAGAGTCTGCAGCAGGGACAAGCATATCTCGTCACCGCCAGTGAAACCAGCACTTCTGGCTCCTCTTTGCCTTATGTTTTTCCACTTTTTCATGGATATGTAGTTTCAATGTAAGAAATAACATTGAAAAAACTGCGCTGGAATGGCTTTCCGGAATATATAGATATATATTCAACGTGCAAAGGAACACATGAATACAAATTGACAAATATCATTCAACCACTTTGGGAAGATTATGACCTCCCTGAAACTAATAGTTTGTCCTCCAAAAGCCTTGGCTTGAAGATGACATTTCTTGTTGGTGCGCCCTCTCTGCTAATTTTGACTACCAAAATGGCTGCTAGTTTCAGGAAGTGTAAGTATTCATAATTTCCCGTTCGCCTAAACTCGGCAGGGTTTTTTTGTTCCGAATTTGGGGGGGATTCAGAAAAATAATAGTGGGCTGACATTATCCTCTATCCTTTCTACTTGGATTGCACGGTGGTATCTGATAATGTCAGCTGTTGCCATTTGCCATAAACAATATAGTGCCCAAGAATCCAGGTATGTCCTAAGAAAGGGAGAACTCCTACATTGGAGGGGATTGGAACCCTCGATCCTATTCTAGGGAAAGGTCTGAATTCTTACGGTATACATATATAATTAATACTTATGTAGAATATACAAATGTATATATATATATGCGGTATATATACATAATGTTGTTTGGCTAAACCAACGCACACACAATTGCATGATCATTTGCGGGCTGACATTAACCGTTAAATCCTTTCTACTTGAATTGCTCTTTGTGGTATCTGATAATGTCAGGTGCTGCCATTTGCCATAGACAATATGGGTGGTTCCAAAAATAGTGGTACCCCAAAAAGGATGGTTTATAATGGAAAACCCTATTAAAATGGATGATTTGGGGGTACCACTATTTTCGGAAACATCCATATATTTTCTAAGAATCCATTTGTATGTCCTAAGATTTCGGGATTACTCCGATCCATTCCTATTTATTTCGGATGGGATTGGAACCCGAAAAATCCTATTCTAGGGAGAGGTCTGGATTCTTAGGGTCTATAATTAATATCTATATATAGATATATATCTGTATATATATAATATATGTATATATAAATATAAATATATATATATATATCTGGTCAAATTATAATATTTCACCAACCTAGATTTCCCTGAAATAAGGGGTCCAATTTCCCTTACTAAACCACAATTTGGGGTGAGGTCGCGTGAGGTCGCTATAAGTTGACCAGATATATGTATACACATAATGTTGTTTGGCGAAACCAACGCACACACACAATTGCATGATCATTTACGTACTATCAAAAGTACAGGCCATAGGTAATGTTGATAGACAAATCCAGGAAACAATTTAAGATGACGATAAATAGCAACATCCTACTGTATGTTTCATGATTTTTGAATGCATCGCAAATGAAGTTCAGAAGTAGAAATAATATCCTGTAATGAAATCAGATTTTTCATGAAAACAAATCTCGACATTAAACAAAGAAAAAACAACTGTTTTTCTTCACGGTGGACCCTTACTAGTTACAAATGGAGTTACAACCCCTATAAATGTCTTTTTTCTTGAGTAACTGAGTGAAATTAACCCTTATACATGGAGTTATAATGGTTCACCCCTATGCATCCAAGGATCCGCTGCTAGGAATGCACGGAAAGGGTCCAAAATTTGGGGCCCAAAGTATCTTCTTAGGAGGTACTTGGATCTAGGTCCATAGGGAACCCTCCTTGTACCCTTGGGCTCGGAGTTCCGGGAACCTCCGGATTGACGGATTGATCCATCCACTTGCAGCGAGATTTTCAGCTGCGTGTTGTGAAAAAAATGAATCAAAATGATGAAACACATGAAATAAGTATGCATGAAATAGATATTGATATATGTGTATATACATGTCATACGTAAACAAAACATGTACATGTCCATAATAACTAACTCCTATACACCCTACGGCCCTGATGACCCATATATCTTACCAACCCCTAAGGCCTCATCCACCACGCAGGTCCCCCACATCCAAGGGACTACTCGTTTCGGCCGTTTCGGCCTCTTTGAGGCTCTCCTGCCTTTCTTCCTCGTGAAGATACTCATGGCAAAATCAGAAGTCTAACATATTCAAATATCTCAGCTTAAGGAGACCAATATGTGTATATACATATATGTATACGCCTTCCGACCTTCCAGTTTGGGTGCAGGTTTATGGTTCCGAAAAAAGGCTGTCAATTGACCATCCCTTAGGGTTTAAGGAAGGCACCCTTTGGAAGGAGCTGGTATAAATATATATATATATAATAATGATATTCAAATTAATTACTTTATATCTAAAAATATATACATTATCTGGAAGTCATGGATTTTTTGTTGAAAATCCCGGAGCAAAAAAATACACACCTTACATGGTGACCTAGATCTGACTTTCTGAAAGCAAAAAGTCTATCCCTGAAGCTTCCACACTCGGATCTCAAGCTGCAAGTTGATATGTCCCATGACGGATCCATGGAAATGGTGTATCTATCTACATGTGGCTGGTTTTTCGTTATACATTATACATCAGTCACATGGATCCCACAACACATACCCTATGAAAATGAACATATTCATTTCTTGGATATGTTATCATACAAAGTTCAATTTGGGAATGGTCTCCATCAGACATAGTTTTCCCGCGGTGTCCTAGATATTTTGGGGCCAAGCCGTCACAAGTAGATACCCACATGGTGTATATATTGGGTTGTCCCCCCTCCCAGTAATAGGGACCACAAGCATCATCACTTGTTTTGTAGGTGGTACCTGTTCCCTTCAATTACTGACCGGGAAGGGGGATAATCCAATCAATGTATATACATATATACATATTTACATGCATAACTATACATATACATGTATACTGTATATATATATATCCACAAATAAGGTATATGTATACAAAAGATAACTCTTCCAAGAGCCAAAATCCATCATTTTCAGTTGTCAATTTCTAGGGCGCCCAATATATAACCCTTCGTTGGCTTCCCATTTATCATCCCTGGATCTAGTTTCTCCCCGTAGCAAATGATTCATTGATCATTAGCTGATTAAATTTACGCAGGTGATTCTGGTGATCTGGAAGGATCATCATGAAACACCTGTTGAAACATACTGGTAACCATTGGTTAGCTCACATGAGCACCGATTTGAAAGTGTCCATGTGCATATCCTAGATCTTATTTTTGTGGACTTGGTTCAACTGGCAAGCAGGAAAGGTTTCTTGCTGGAACTTCGGGCGGCGTATTTCAGGGCCCTGTTTCTGCTGAAAAAATCAAACGCGGGGCAACAACAACAACAACAACAACAACAACAACAACAACAACATCAACAACTCCAAGAGGCGTTGAGCTTTGGAAGAAGTTCAGAAACCTTGGGTTGCAATGGCTGAATTTCAGAAGAATCCCTGGTTTTAATGACACCAATCAGAGCAAGAATTGGTTTCCAAGGTTCCAAAAAATCCAGTCATGTTGCCGCAAATCCTTTCACAAAGTTCTACCCTCCAGGGAATGATCACATATCCCACCAAACGGAAAGTTCGGAAAATCATCGACTCAAAAGTGCCAAACGGCACTTTTGAGGGGATGTGTTCATTCGCAAAAAAGATAAGGGAACTTAAGTGGAAAATCTTACACCCCAAAGTAGTTGCCTTTTCCGAAGTTACATTACCCTCCAGGGAATTAACATAGCACCTGAAAATGGTGGTGAAACCAATAGGAATCTCCTTTTCCTGGGGTATATTTTCAGATGCTGTGTTAGTTTCAGGGAGGGTACCCCTTCTTTTGCGTTTGGGTTTCAACGACCCCCACACCTGGACAACGGTCCCGGCGGTAGCGGTGGACTCGTTGCGTTCCTTGGATGAGACAGGGAAGAGATTCGATGATGGGAAGGACTTGTCACTGGTTGTTTAGTAGGGATCCTTTCCCATACGGAATCCATGTATACACTCCGGAAATTTAACATAGCCCCTAAAAATAGGCAATCCCAAAAGGAAACTCATCTTCCAACCATCATTTTTCAGGGGCTATGTTAAATTTCGGGGGTATATTCATGCTACATTTGGCTGTTTGTAATTCAAAAAGACGGTAAACGTAGGTTAAAAAAAACGTACCAAGACATGGATACTTTTGTCAACTAATGGTAAGGCTTGGTGGTTTGGGGCCTGGTGGTTTGGGTCCTTTGTTTCGGGTAGCATGAAAATTCAACCTTTCATTTTCGGGAATCCCAAATATCCAAACCAGGGAGCCCCAAACCACTAATTCAATAGCTGTTTCGTTCAGTTCCCTGAAAAAAGGTGGGATCGGTGATATATAATCACCGAATAGGCAAGGACTATAAGTGGTATACAAGTGGTATATACTGCCAATTGGGGGATTAGATGGTACCTACCACCTATTAAGGGAACCAGGAAACTCCATTGATTAATCACTAGCTAATTTTACTGGTTTATAAATGAAATAATCCCCATATGATTGGGCAGTATTTCATCCCCCAAAAAACAGCAAATCACCAGAGTTTTGGTCACGGCTCATTATAAGTTGAACCCTGCCTAAAAAACTGAAACCGTGGATAATGACAAATTCAAGGGGTTCCCTTCATGGAAATACATAGATCATTTACCCACTTAGTTTCCAGAAAATTCAAATAAATTTCACAAGTAGAAAACACAAAGAAAAAGATATTGCAGGCATATATATATATAGTATTATATAGTTTGTTTGTGGCATGTCTATAAATACCATGTAACCGGTGAGATCCATATCTTGCAAGACAACTATTAGAAATCATATAATCTTACGAGGGAATTGGGTAGACCAATCCATGCAATTCGCAGGGCTTTGGATGATTCCCAGACGAAAATAATCTCTGCACTTCACCACTATATGAGGGTTACAATGTTGAAAGCTTTTATTTGTACTCACATCACCATCATAATTGGATCATTCACCCCTTCCTAGCTTTTCACATGTCACCTTTTCCTGACATGTTTTTGATTTTCGTTGTTAGTTTTTGGAAACCAAACACAAATTCACACTTCTCAGTTCAAGGTTGGACTTTTTTCACTCCCTCAAGTCAGTGGCTATTGCGAGGACCCATAATCAAATTACTGCCATCGAAACGGCTGGTTTTTTCATCATATGGGAGGGTCCAAGCGTGTGATTCCTATAAGGGCAAGTTACATAATCCATCGACTGGACACTCTCTTCTTGCCGCCTTGGCTCCTGAGAACATTTTGGACAAAATTCTGGCGAAGTTGTCGTCGTGTTTCAAGGTTTTTTTTCGCCCAATCAACATGTTGGGTTTGTAAGCGCGCAACCATCATCTTAAACGAAAAAAAACAGTAAAATATTCAGATTTCGAATTTAAGATCAATTCAATTTAATGGACTTTCCATTACATGTTCTAAACAGCTTCCGGATGGTTGTAACTTAATAGTTTCACACCATTTTCCAAGCTGACTATTGAATCTATTGACAAGTATTTTGGGAAACCCCAGTCGTTTCTTTACTTAATGATCATGGCCAACATACAAATTGCCTCGAAATCCGGTCGTTCAAACAGTTGACACATGAGATGCAAAATATGTTGGCTATCGAGTTTCTGAGATCTTTCTACCCCAAAAAAGGCGCTCTCGAAGTTGTAAACATGTTGGAAACCACCACCAAAGGCTTTCCAATTGGACATGGACGAGTCCCACTACTCAGATTTGCTTGTTTGGTTAAAAAAAACAAATGGTGGTGAAACATGGTGATGAATCCCATGGTAGAATCCGTAAAAAAAAATAAGAAACTTTTGCAACCACCACCTGCACGAGTTGTCTACCCATTATCTGCCGTGTATTCCTGGTGTGTATGAAATATATGAAGCTTTTTCACCATCCATCTTTTGGGGGGTACCTTTATCGGAGCCATGTTGGTTCAACAAGGAAAAACAACTTACACTCTCGGCCACTTTGAGTTTAGTGTGGTTTTCCATTTAGGGGATCGAAGTTTTGCCTATAGTTATCCCCATTGATGGGACTGGAAGACGATCCTTTCCTTTTACTGTACAATGCTCCCAATTTTCAGGTGACATGTTACAGCCTGGAAAATAACATGGAACCTGAAAATCACCTGTTTGAAAAGGGAAAAAAACATTATCCAAACCTTCATTTTTCGGTTCTATTACAACTATTTCAGGGGTGTAAAAATCCCGGGCGGTACATTTTGGTTCTCAAATCTGACCTACAGAAGTTTTCAAGGGAACCGGTGTGCCAAGATATTGAATCTCTTCACTTTACTGAGCCAAAGGGCCATGAAACAAAAGGGCTTAAACTTTATTTTTTCCTACTACCCTCCCTAAAACTAACAGCTCGCACCTGAAAATAGACCCCTTGAAGTTTGGAGATTCCTATTGGTTTCACCACCATTTTTAGGTGCTACTGTTAGTTTTCAGGAGGGTAAATATGGAATCCTCAAAAGTTTAAAGGTTGCAAAACTCTGCAACTCATTAGTTTTTCAAATCCATCGAAAAAAAAAAGAGATTTGAAATTCGACATCAAACAAAATGTGGAAGAATCAAGCCTTCGGAGAAACTAAAAACCTTTGCCATCCCAGTCCATGGGGTCTTTAAGCTACCCGGCACCCCCAAAAGTTGTCCAGATGGTGTTCCCCTCCGAAGTTTTTCGGCTTTTAAAGTTCTTGATTCGATACAAAAAATATTTTCGTTCGCCAGAAAAAACACACGAATCAAGTGTCAAAACTACTAACAAAAACACATATGTCAAGAAACAGCAGTGGGATTTGAGATGATTTGACGGCAATCCCCAACTAGATGTGGTAAATGAAACCTGGATAAACCTGGTATAGTTCCTTTGATCACTCCCTATTCTTTTCAGGTTCTCAAGTCGACATCCATCAATAGCGGACTGACTGAACCACCCCACTAACCTCAACATCGTCTTTCCATCTGAAATTTTGAGAAATAGGTCAATATGGGTGTTTCCTTAGATGGTGGTACCCCCCAAAACACCCCAAAATGATCATTTTTAGTAGGAAAAACCATGGTTGTTGGGTACCATCATTTTAGGAAACCACCATATTTTTGGAAGGAAACCTAAAAGGGATACATTGGTAGACCTGTTGGAATTTTAGGTCGAATCGAACATAGAAAGAGGGGTTTAGCAATCATTGAAAAACATCTACCATTGCCCAATACAGACTGTATCCATGGCCCATTTGAAATCTGGATAGATCCTCCCGTTTAAAAATAACTTTAATGGATAAATGGCAATCTACATGGATAGATGGCTTTAATGGATACATGATTATACATGGGTGTTTCCAAAAATAGGGGTACCCCAAAATGGATGGTTTATAATGGAAAACCCTATTATTTTGGGGGTACCACCATTTTAGGAAACCTCCACATCTATCCGTTTAAGATCCTCTCATTAAAACCATCTATCCATGACCACAACCATCACCATGTTGTTCTCCGCGAATATCCGCTCCTCTGAAGCGTCATCTACCCTGAAGGATGCATTTTTTTGGGCCGGGTGGGATCTTGTGGTACGGAGTGGCCCGGGGTGGATCTTGGGGTAAGACCCACGAAAGGAGTGTGGGAACTGGTTGATATATGTACAAATATCTATATATATATATGTTTTCACATATATATATATATACATATTATTTTTTTTGAGTTGGTGGTTGAACCAAGCCATCTGAAAAAATATTAGTCAATTTGGATTATTTTCCCCAAATAGGAATTGAAAATAAACCATATTTGACTTGCCACTACCATGTATTATACACCCGTGGAAACAAACATGGAATCTGAAAATGGGTGCCCCCTGCAAAAGGGGATTCCGGCTTTGAGAACCATCATTTTCAGGTTCCCTGTTAGATTTTTGGGGAAGTAGTTGCATTTCTACTTACACCGAACCGGGAAGCTGTTTGTTTTTGAAATCATATATCTTTGGATCATCTAAAACCAACAAAAAAGTTGTCGGCATCCAAACAAAAAACAAGGATCAAAGGGTACCATGATACTGTATATAAATTAAAAAATAAAGAAATCAATAAATAAGAAAAACATCAACATAAAGCACCGAGTTTGGGGTTCCAGCCGTTTAGATCGTTTAGTCTTCGGGTGGTGTATCACTTCTGGGAATTTCTGTGGTTTTTGGATGTCCAGGCAAAAGAACATGGTGATGAATCCCATGTAAAAGGTGTACATCGCCAACATCAAGAAGGCGCCATTAACAAAAAATATCGAAGCAGAAAAAAACCAAACCGGTGATACGACTCCATCGAGCAAAATTTTCGCTAGCCGAGTAGCGGAGATATGTCGTCTGCCTGGGGATCAATAGGGAAGGAGCCCAGCTATGTTCTCTGATAATTTTCACCCACTTGTTTTCGTGGCCCTAAGACTCATGGGATCTCAATACTGGTGGTTTGGAGATCCAAGAACCCTGCTGTACAGAGTCAAACCCCTCTTTAGGAGGGTCCAATCATTCATAGGGGTGGCGTATTTTTGGGAAATATGTCATTGGGATGTAAACCCACAGTTGGACAGTGGCAAATGAAGGATTGCTTCGGAAGCCTTTAACAAAAATGATATCACCTACTGGTTGTGACCGGCATCGATCATCTCAAATTTTACACACTACATACCAAATATTTATATATAATATTGTGTGTAATGACCTCCTAATCACCAGTAACTACCAAAACAAATCCCAACAACAACCTCCCTAAATGTTGTCAACAAAAATAACTCTAGAAACTCTGAGTTGCAAGGCACCCTAAAACCACCTGTGTGTTGATGAACACATCCTGCAGGAACCGATCATATCTAGCTTCTAGGCTTACAACCATCCTACACGATGGGCACCTACTTGGAGGATCACCACACTTGGTAAGTGGTTAGTTAAAAGTGGTTACAACCCATTGGTTCCTAAGACTAACCCTACTTAGACGACTTACTAACCATGGATATTGACCACTTACTTACTCAATTGGATGATCCTCCATGTACCAGCGAAAAAAATGGTATGACTAGGGCCGTAGGGTTCGGCTTGAACCCAAGGAAGTCCATCTTTTTTCAGGCCGTTTGTAGAGGTGAAATAAGAAACCTGGGTCTAACTGGTTTTTGTAGGGCCCGTCTTGTAGGTGGTTAATTTGATGTCGAACTCCAAGCAAATGGAGAACCAAAGGACATACTGTTGATGGACAAAATCCGGCTAACCACCAAGGATGATGATTATCCCATTGTTTATAGGGTTTTAACCATCCCAGGTGGTGCAAGATTTTGTCCATCAACAGTATGATCAGACCATGTCAAGGACAAGATTTCCCATACAAGATAAACAGAACATGTTGGTTGTGAAACTTCACTAGTTAGTGGTTGAAACAGGCATTTGAAACAGATTATATAGTATTAGTCAAATTGGATCATTTCCCCAAGTAGGGGGTAGGGGTAACAAATAAAAAGTGAAGCACCACCTAGTCCAATTCAGCTTCAAATGAAACAAACCACCCCCGTCAAATATTTCCATAGTTTACTAGTTGGTGGTTTCAACCCATTTGAAAAATATTGGTCGAAATGGGAATCTTCCCCAAATAGGGATGAAAATTCAAAAACAACACCACTCAGTTTAAGATGGATCGTATACGGATCACAGGCCTTTTATTGACCATACATTATTTTCAGTGTGTCCACTTCACCTTTCCAATCTTGAAAATCGTGTCCGGTGTCACATGAGCTGTGTTAGGCTGTTAGGCAACGTGTAAATCAAGATATGTTTGTTGGCTGATTAACGTTCAAAAACCCCTAGCCTTATGACATTCCACTATAGTGATTGCTTTTGCAACAGAGATCCTTATAATGGTTCATTACAATCCGTATTTAGAAAACGTGGTAATATAGCCCCGTATATTCAAACAACCAACGAGGGATAGCTGAAAAAAAAAACTCCTCAAAGTTCCCTTCCCTTCTTCACCAGTCTACCCCCCTGAGGATTCATTTCAGCCACTTCCCCATACCAAGAAAATGTATAAGTACACCCAAAAAAAAGGACCATGAAATAAAAGTATCCGATCCCCACACAAACAAATTATCAAGCTTAGCCATGGGTGTTGAGTGAGGGCACTCAAAATGGGGAACTTCGGTTCACCTGTTGATCTGCAGCGTTTCAAGAAGTTGAGTTGTACCAACAAACCCAAACAAGGCAATGCCCATGCCCGGGATCAGTAGAATTCGCACCATTCCAATCCGTCCCAAAAACAAGATGTGTGTTTTTTTGGAGCACTAAATTCATAACATGTGTTTGCTTGTTTTCTCCTTAGTGTTGCTGGTTTCCTGAGAAAAGGATATCACAGAAACAAACTCCACTGTCTTTGGGCACGCTATACACTATCCTCTTGGTCCAGTCACAGTTCATGTATTTATTACTGTTCTTCATATAATCCCATTGCATCCATGCATGGTAGTATAGTTACCTACATTTCCCATAAAGATCAACCACATATAGGCAAATATTCCATACATGGATGGTATGGGTATATATTCATTTATTATACTATCTGTTTGTTTTGTGGCGTCCTTATAGTTCTCAAACATGTCCATCGACAATCCGAGCTGCGACATATTCCTCTTGGTATTTCTTCGTTTGCCACTGTCGAGAGCCTGCATGAGAAGACCCCAAAGTCGTGATGGTCATCTGGGCTAAACTTATAATTGTTTTCAAATTCAACAGCGGTTATTTGGGATGGATGTGATAATATATATATGATGATCATGGTGGTGTTGGTGCTGGTTGTGTTGTTGTTGTTGTTGTTGTTGCTGTTGTTGTTGTTGTTGTTGCTGGTGGTGGTGGAGGTGGAGGTGGAGGTAGCAGTAGTAGTTGTGGACCTTTTCAAATCGACTGCAATGATTCTGCGCAAGTCATTTTATTACCCATCCTCACAATGCGACAGTGCACTATTAAAAATACTATTTCAAGAGCAAATCACTCAAACATTTGCCATTTGGAATCTAAATACCCCTGGTCCCCTGTTCTTCAACAGTCCAAGCCTCCACTCCATTCATTTGAGGTACTTTCGAGCAAAACTTGTCCTCAGCTTCACAAATGCAAAACAGTGGGATGCAAACCCCACCCAGGATGCCGGCTCGTCACCACCTGGGAGGGGTTTCGCATCCCAATATGAATGTATATAAATATAACATATAATCATATACAAAGGTTTCAAACTCCACATTCAAAGGATGATTAATGAGTAGGGGTGAAAACTATAAAAAAAATAATCACTTAAAAACACTACCCAAACAACCGTTGCAAATTGATGTGTTGATCTTTTCCAATCAGTCTTCCCTTCCATTTCTCTTTCTCCTAGTTTTCTTGGAATCAAAGAAGCAACACAAACAACACAGACAACAAACACCGAACAAACAATCGTAACATAGCCACACATTCACAAAACAAGTAAGTATACCAAATATGATATATATATATACTATATAAATATATTCAAATATAAAAAATAAAAAGAAAAATATATAAATATCAAAACCATGAACATATGAAAACAGAAAAGCAAAAACACATCACAACATCTTTTTGTGTGCATCAAAAACAAACAAGCGAACAAAATTCGTGTCGTCGCTTCGACCAAGAGGCGTGGTGCATTTTCCCACGTGTCCCAGCTTCTGTCCCTTCGGGCATCCCAAAAATTCGTTTCCCACCTAATCTTTTCGGCAAAGTTGCAGGGTGGGTTGTATTTTGTTACGGAAAGTTTTTCCTGCCATCGGGAAAAACTTTTCCAACCTTCATTTTTTAGGTGGTTACAGTAGGCCCTGAAAAAATCATCATTGTTTTTATGGTTTTGGGGTTCCAAAGGTGGTGGTGGGTTGAGTCATTTTGCACTATAGAGTGGTGATTGTTCGTTGAGTCCTTGGAAAAGTTTGGTGTTGTTTTTTTCTGGTTTTCAGTTTCAGGATTTGATGGTTTCAATATGAGCAATAGTTCGTGACTAAAGGTAGGCTGCTCAAAAGAAGGGTTTTTCGTCTCATCTTCCTAAGTAGATGCAGTTGCTGATATGTGTTTTTGTTGGAGGTGGTTGGTTTAACCGCTACTAAAACAACACGTGATTATCTTTTTCGCAGGTTGAGGCTGTTGTGGGATGCTTCTCCCCAAAATGGCGCTTCCAAATTTGCCCAAACTTTCAGTCAAATCGGGAACTGGATGGAACTGGAAATTTATGGGGCTATCCCTGGTCTCCCTCACCAATCTGAAAGATCCCCAAACCGATGGGGGGAAATCGCATCCAACTCCACATCTTCCAAGGCACCCAGTTAGGGTTTGGTGGGGAGGTTCTGTGACATCATTTTTTTTTCATGGCTACTATACGGTAAGGGTTGATTTTTCCCTAGTTGTACTCATTGACATAACAACTGGCTTTGGATAAGGGTAAACACCCCAAGATGATTGTCACACTCCAACAAGGTTTAAAAAAGCATGGCATTTCTGAAAGTTCGCGTCTATATCGTCTACGCTTGGTGCACACAACAAGTTCATTGAATCGAAACATGTCAATCCATGTCAATCCAAGACCTTCTAGATTCATATGGGCCCCTACCAGTAATAAGTAGGGTTATAACTCCATTATAGGGGGTTATAACCCCAGTTACCCATTTAGAAGGCCATGTAAAGGTGAAATATCTCCATTTCTAACGATCCTAGGGGGCCCTACTACTTGTCCCCAGGTTTTTCATGGTGTTTTTCTAGGAAAGAATGTGTTGAAAGGAATCCGGTGGTAGCTCTCAATGATCTAAAATACCTCAAATTCCATTTTGTCAACTCCCTTCTGTTGATGGTTCAGAAATCCGGTAAACTCACCAGTTGAGGAAAAGGCAGTTTATCACATTATTTACGACGGGTTCTATATACATCCCAGGTGGTTGGCCTTGGGATTTCTGAACCATCAACAGTTGCTCCCCAACAACGGGTGTGCAAAAACCATCAAAAAAATCCAACTTTCGGAGTCAGTTTCCCTGTACTAAACCACATGAAAAAGTGAGGTTTCCACCGTTTTTTGGCAAAACTGGTATTTTTTCAGGTTGCAAAAAGAAACATGCCCCAAATTCTTGGAAGTTGAGATTAAAACTTATCTGGTTGGTGGTTGAACCAACCCATCTGAAAAAATATGCTCGTCAAATTGGATCATTTCTCCAAGTAGAGTGAAAATAACAAATCTTTGAAACTACCACCTAGTTATAGATGCGATATGTATATATAAATATATATATATATATATATATATTAATATATAAAAACTAGAATCCTCTTAGAGGCATACCTACCCCTGCGGTTCCAGCTGAATATCCAGCATGTACCAACCTCCTATGACTGAAATCCATGAATGTCCGCCTGGTGAATTACAGTACCATCTTTTTGAGCTTCTTTTTTAGAGTAATGTTTAGCCAACTCCCCCAAAACAGGGACTCCCTGATTGCAAAGCCGAACCGTGAACCAACCACCTAACCAACCAACATAACAATGCTCAAATTTTTGACCCAAGCGACTCGCTTCTGTCGCGATCCCATTTTCGATCCCTTTCCGTGGCACACGTCCGACCGAGCCCAACCAAAGTGGCTATGAAAGTTGACATTTTTTTTTGCCACGAAAAACAAAAAAACTACTACTTTCCATTGAATTCTGATTGATTAATAGGGATCCTTATAATGGCTTATAAATAACCCCTATATAACTGAGGGTAGGACATCATCCCCTATATAACCCTATACAACTTCCCTTTTTTGATGGCTCAACAATTGGTTTTTAGATCTTTCTAAGAATCAGCCGGATGGACAGGGATGGGTTTTATAGTGTTACAACTTAATAAAAACACACACACACACACACAACTGGTGATTCAAAGTGACCTTTTTGGGATGGTTAAGTGACCTTTTAAGGGGTTAAGTGACCTCCAATTAGAGGATAAAAAAGCCACTTTGAATCACCTGGCACACAACCAAATGGCGGTTACTGTAAGGGATGTTATTGAAGTATAAAGGACTTTCAAAGTAAACAATTGGGGGAAATATATAGAAATCATACCAAAAAAGCTGCACATCCACCCTTCATATCACAGATTCTTTCACAATCAAACCGGTTGTGATGATTTTGTACCATGAAAAGTTCATACTAGGAAATAACTGTTTGCTGATTCTCTTAAACCAGGTACTGTAATTTGGCTGTGATGCAAACGTGAGGACTCTAAAATCCTGGCTTCCAAATACATCCGGGGTGGCTTCAACTCCCCATCTACCCATTGATTTCGGATTCGATGAGGCAAAGTCATCTTACTGCCAATAAATTATTCCAACTGCAAGATGGGGCCCTACCAGTTATATGTAGGGACCCATATAACTCCATTTATAGGGGCCCCATTTCACCCCAAGGCCATTTATAGGGGCCCCATTCCACTCCAATTTATAACGATCGCTTCGGGGCCGTAGGATGCCGTTAGGTGTCTTACGTACAATCCGGTCGGATCAACGAGGTTTGAGTGCCGGTGCAACTTTTTCCTTGTTCCTACAATTGAGCCACGAAAAACACAAAAAACTTATGACTTTCCATCGAATCCTGGTTGTGTACTAGGAATCCTTACTATGGAGTCTGAAATAATCCCTATGTAACTGAGGGTAGAACATCATCCCCTATATAACCAAACCAACCAGGTTTTTTTCATCGCTCAATTGTTCAGTCGCGGAGAATGTTTGAACTGAAAGTGGATGAGGAAGACGGAAGACCACTGTCCTTTTTTGTTGACTAGCGTCATGTTCCATTATCATGATTGGAAGCTAGGACGTGTGTAAAGTATTCAAATCGTAAATCTTATGTGCATAAATTCGAACATATACATAAATTCCAGTGCATTGTCATTCTATTACTGTACCAAATGCTGTTATATAGGCTTTATATATCATTTCCTCGCCGATATGCTTCTGAAAAAAAAATCTACTCATCCACAACGGGACTCAGCTTAATATGGAGGTGAGGGAACAATCCAGGCATCGGAAGATGCAATTGCAAGCCATTGAAAGAAACATTCACTCATGGGAATCTAAGGGCACTTGTTCAATGCCAGCCACCCAAAACATAAGGCCTGATTACAAGATTATTAAGGGACAATGTTGCTTAATAACCTCTTAGTAAGGCCTTATTTCTTGTGGGAGTTGGCATTGGGGGGGGTACCCTTAGATTCCCATCTGTCAGATCCGTCAGATCTGTCAGGGACAACTTTTAAACGCCCAGCATTTTTGGAAGGCAAATTCCCTCTTGGCCTGTACTGTTTATCCTTGTGCCAGCTATTTTCAGATTGTTGCCACCACTCATCTTTCCGCCACTTGTCCTTAGGGACGAAATATCGCACTCTTGAGCTTCAACGAAAAGGCTTTGAGTCGATTTTTCCTGACTAAAAAAGCCAAATCAAAAAGGAAAGCTTCACAAAACCTGAAATAGCTTCATAGTTCATCTTGGGAGGTCTCTTTTCGGAAAAAAAGAAAACAAAAGTAACACGTAACAAACTAGTGATGCCATGAGATACTAAACCCCACCCAGGATTCGCTCTCGATGTTCAATTAAGCCTTCACTTACAACTCTGGGAGGGAGAGAGAGCAAACATATAAATATATATCCTGCGCGGATCTCAGGCCCAAAAATTGGGGGCTACTATTAAAGTCTTCAAATGTCTTCATATTTCCTCACTAAAAGCAAGATGAAGTGACGATTGGTGTTGGGGTTTTCATCCCCGAATTTAAACATTCAAATCAAAGCTGCGAAAATACCGAAGATATCTGGGATTTCCAGTTTACCAAAAAAAAAAGGTACAAGCAATTAGGATCAATGGGACTGGTATATTTATATATGTATACCCCTTGCTTACCTACAAAATTATCATACAAAATCAACCAGTCATCGCTAGGTAACTAGTTGGTGGTTGAACCAACCCATTTCAAAAATATGCTCGTCAAATTGGATCATTTCTCCAATTATCGGGGTGAAAATAACAAATATTTGAGTTGCCACCACCTATATATTGGGGGTATCCCCAGCCCACTAACAGTGGAAAGTGAAGGTTTATAGGGGGCCCTTCATAGAAATGAACAGATTATTATTTCACTGTTAGTGGGTGGGGGATACCACCCATATATATATATATATATACATATACATATACATATATATATATATATATATACAATTAGGCCCATGGATCCTACGAAAAAAAAAACATGGACTCGAGTCATGCCGATGCAAAAATGTGACTAATNGAAAAAAAAAAAACATGGACTCGAGTCATGCCGATGCAAAAATGTGACTAATCTGCAAGTCGCCGACCAACTGCCGAATTTGCCATTCCTCCCAGTGGATGATTGGTAGCCATCTCCAGAACCGCCACCATACCATTCATCTTTCCAACGCTTCCCCTGAGTTTCAAAACTTCAAAAAAAAATACTTCACAAAAACGGTGAGAAAACACTGAACAAAAATACTGAAAACGGTGATATTTGCTTAAGATGTTTTATCAATACTTTAAGGTGATTCAGCAGCCCAAAACCCTCTTCCATCTCTTGTAGGAAAAAACAGACTGACAATCGTGCGAACAAACCCCAGCTGACTAGCAAGAGAAAGAATATAGAAGTACGCAGAAACTTGGGTGGTCACATTTGGTAAGCAGACTAAACAGCGTGTCTACATTGGAAGTTTCGGCACAGATCCTACAAAAAGGGTACTGGATATGCTTAAACCAGTTGGGGAGAGTAGATGAAATTGGATAAAAACCTTCAAACATTGCACATTTATCAAATCAACTGCTTGGCTGCACCATCAAAGGTGCCAAATGTTGGTTAACATTTTGAGCTGGTTCTTAAGATGATCCCGGTTGCTTCGGTTTCCTTAGCAAGGGTGACTAGTAGGCCACGAAGGTATCCGAAGGTATGTGAGACAAGTTTCCCCACCTGAAAACGAAACGAAATCCAACCGCAGGTTCACCTGCAATTTCAGGTCCTGAAGTCCTGAAAAAAAAAGATGTTGGAAACCACCAATTCTGAACGGTTCAAACATGTTAGGTTTTCCAGGGGTGTGTATATATATACTTCTGCAAAAACAGTGACATTTCCCATAGCATCCACATATCTGATATATCTTATATATATATATGATATATTTGCCGACATTTACTATAAAAATCAACCATTCATGTAGGTAAATATACCAGCACCTTCCAAAGGGTGCCAATTAAACCCTAAGGGATGGTAAATTGAAACCCTTTAGGAACCATTTGGCACCCTTTGGAAGGTCCAGGTACCAATACCATACATGGATGGTATGGGTTTCATTGGGAGCCCCCCCATAGACGCCTCATCGTAGGTCCCGTAGGAGTCCTCGATGGAATAGTTCCTAAAACAGCCGGGTCCCCCGCAGTGGAAATGACAAGTCGAACCAGGAAAATCAGAAGTGGAACGAGAAAATGGGACTGGTATAAATGGTATATCTATGTATATCTGGTATATCATGGTATATCTGGTATATTTGTATATGTATACCCCTAGCTTACCTACTTATTTATCATATAAAATCAACCAGTCATCGGTAGGTAACTAGTTGGTGGTTGAACCAACCCATTTGAAAAATATGCGCACGTCAAATTGGATCATTTCCCCAATTTTCGGGGTGAAAATAAACAACTCTTTGAGTTGCCACCACCTAGTGGCACGTATATGGCAGCCAAGCAACAAAAAACAACATTTCTGAAATGTTTTTTGTACCCTCTGGTAAACCAACATAGCCATGAAACATCCTCATTTTCAATAGGAAATACATCTTCAAAGGGTCCATTTTCCATTGCTATGTTAGTTTACCGGATGGCAACACACTTTAATGCGGTTGATTTGATTTTTTGCAATTTTCAATGTCACAAGTTGTACACTTGTAAACCTTGCAATGTTTCAGCATCTAGAGCAAAGAGATGTTGATTGAATGTACGTACAACATCACTACTTGGTGGTTTCAACCCCTTTGAAAAATATGAGTCAAAATGGGAATCTTCCCCAAATAGGGTTGTAGATTAAAAAATATTTAAAACCACCAGCTAGATCACTGTATTCATCTATATTCTAGATCTCCACTTCCATACCACATGGTGAGAAGTGCCACCCATCATCAGGTGAGGTGCATGGGAAACAGGATGACTGTACGTTCTCAAAACACGTACGAATATACAAAATGGTATGCAAACCACCGTGCAACATCATGCAACCACCATGTATGGTTGCAAAGGTATACCTGGCAACCCTAAACAAGCTGAATTGTTGAATACATATTTTGGTGAAACCTTTCTCTTGCCCATTGGATCCGTGTATGGTGTATTTGCCTACCATTGCCTTGAAAATCAACCAAATGTAGGTGAATATACTATACATGGATCGTATGGGTTATGTAATAATCAGGAATCATCCAACTGATTCCGATGTCATTCTGAAGCAATATGTTTTTGGAGCTTTAGCTCTCCAACAAAAGATCACGGATCGAGAAAACTTTCGCCAAGCGGAGGAAAGTGACTTTAAAAAAAACAGAAGGTCCCTGTGATCACACTAGGAACCCAATGCCAAGTCTCAAGGTCCAATACCCTCCCTGAAACTAACAGCAAAACCACCTGAAAATATGGTGGTTTACCCCAAAAGGGGTACGAGATGTTTTTTTTCTAACCATCAATTTAGAGCTGCGAGATTCGTTAGTTTCAGGGAGAAAACTAACACACCTCCCATCAGGAAAGTATAGAACACTTAGGGTACATGATGTACATGTGTACCCCCCAAAAATGATGAATCCCATCGTTACTGTCATGTTTGATGCGAGGGAGACCAACTCACCTTTTGATAATTGTGATGGCGCACATCGTGTTTTGTCGCAAATCGAATATTCTGGATCGGGTACTCATTTAGCGGACATTTCTGGAGAAGAGAAGTTACATAAAATTGTTTTACATGCTTTACCCACCTGTTTACATGGTGGTATCTTGGGGTAAACAAAAACTCACGGTTCCATTCCTTGAAAAACATCTCGAGCACACCAACCAAGGACTCTGCAAAGAAAAGTTGTTTGCCCATGTTTGCGCTCAGGAACCAACATCAACAAACTCGTACCATGTGTATATACAAATACTTGAATATATAACTATATCTATATCTCTATAAATGTATACATATATATATATATACATATAATAGCATAGTCAATATCTAAATCTATGCATATATATAGATATATACAAATATAAGGATAATATCCTTACACCATCGGCCAAAAAGCCAAGGTCGTCTGAACACATCTAACACTAGCACTGGATGATGAAGTTCAAGAAAGGGCCCCTTCTTATGATAGCTAGTTGGTGGTTGAACCAACCCATCTGAAGAATATGCTTGTCAAATTGGATCATTTCCCCAGGTAGGGATGAACATAAAAAATATTTGAAACCAACACCTTCTTATGATAGTGATGATGATTTTCCTGTGAACCAGGGTTTATGCATGCCCCACGGTATATTTACCTACACCTTACTACCATGAAATCAACCATTCATGGATAGGTAAATATGCCATTTCAATGGATCCTTCAGAATCTCAAGGACTGCTTTTGTAAAATAAAAATACTGGGACGTCCATGGTACTTAGTAAATGGATTACAACCCCTTTATAAATAGCTTGTAAGTCCCGTAAATAGGTTATAAACCAACTTACTACATAACTAGTTAGTAGCTTCCACGGACATCCTAGTAAGCCACAAAAAAAGTGCCTTACTTTCCATGAAAAATATTGGTTGATTAATTAGGGATTCTTGTAGTTTATGACACAAATCCCCACATAACTACGTATAGGTATGTCCCCTGATACCACTCACAAACTTCATCTTTTTGGGGGCTAAAAAACCACCCATATTTGGGGGAACCGAAAATTCAGCCTTCATTTTCCATCAGTCTGGGGTCCGAAGGTATGGGCTGATATGTGTATCATTGTGAAAGGAACTGTTGCCGGTTGTTTCAACATGTTGCTGGTGTTTTTTTCACCCCCACGTTTAACTGGGTGGGACATCATCCCCTGAAAACACCAACTCCCAACTCCAAGATTCCCAACTCCCAACTCCAAGATTCCCAACTCCCAACTCCAAGATTCCTCCATCCATTGTCCGCTCCAGTTTCGTGTGGCGGTGGAAACACGTCCATCGTACGCAAGCGCGTTCCTTGGCTTTTTAAAATAGCTCGAGTCCGGTGGCAGTAAACCCACCGGTGAAAAACCACTGGGAATTAGATGTCTCAAACAAATAAAACACCAAAAACAGGGAGAGACTTCCGATAATACAACTTGTTGAAGGATATAGTATTGACCTACTTCATATGTGATTCTTTTTGGTCCCCTATTCATTTCTTGGAGCTCAAAACAACCTGTACGACAGTACGCCACGATACAAATTGAGGCTTCATATATGTGTATATATATAATATATTATATATATATACATATGATACATGGCACATGACTACTATAGTTATGGGTCTCTAACAAATGGTCCTTGCATTGATTCGTACGACCCAGATCTTTGGATCATCATGGCTTGGCGAACGCCAAGTTACACAAACGCAAGGATGCTGATGATTGGCGAAACAAACGAAAAAATCCACCAAACATATTCCAAACAAGAAATTAATGGTGATGAAACCTATAGTAGAAAGGTTCAACCATCATCAACAAAATCAAATCCAAGACAACTATATTGATTGTTACCGCATTTCCAACTTTCAAACAAGGTTGTTTATCAATGGTTTATCATCCTACCACCCTGATGTCAACACTATCACCGAGGAGGCTTCCAAATAATTCTTAAAAATTCCCAAGTGGGCCCTACCAGTATAAGTAGGGGCCCAGAAATCCATTTAAAGGAGGTTATTTTGCCCCAGTTGCTCATTTATGAGGCCATTTATAGGATATTTATAGGGGCCTCCCTAAAACAAACAGCCAAAGTTAATGAGAATAGGTCTTTTGTCCCAAAAGGAAACTCATTTTCCAACTGCCAACCATCCATTTTCAGGTGATGAAAAAAATCTGGCTAAACCACCTGGGATGTAAAAAATCTGGCAAATAATTAAATAAAGTATCATCTGGTGCAGGAACTCTTCCATATGTTAGTTTCAGGAAGGGTAAGCTCCTCAAAAACTTCCAACTTCCAACTCTGGAAAGGTACCGCTTTCAACAAAGTGACTGTCATTCATTCGCTTGGGCCCGTTTTTAGGTGTGGACAAACGACATCGTGGTATACCCTCTTGGACCTAACCTGGCTGGCTTGCTAGAACTCCGACTTTCTCCAAATACGAAGATATACGAAGTACATACATCTGCCAGCAGTGGAGTTTCAATCCAGCTATGTTGGTTTTAGCCAGGGGTTTTGGTAAAGTTTACCCGTGCTTTCACTTGCCCTATGGATCCAAGGATCCGCTGCTAGGAATGCACGGAAAGGGTACAATTTGGGGGGCCCAAAGTATCTTCTTACGAGGTACTTGGATCCATAGGGTTGAATCACAACAAAAATAGCCCGGTGAGTTCCGGTCATGCCGTGGTAATCCTTACCCCCGGTTACCAAGTGAAACCTGGATGATCGTCAACCAGAGGTGATATTTCAAGGACCGTCGACCTGGATTGATCCCCCAAACGTTTAACGGTTGGTCAACCAAGAACTGGTTGGTGGTTTCAACCCATTTGAAAAATATTAGTCAAATTGGATCATTTCTCCAAGTAGGGATGAAAATAAAAAACATTTGAAACCACCACCTAGAGAACCTTTGATTTCGGGTCACATTTTTCACGTCCAGCGACTATCCCACTCTTCGTTAAAACAGTGGATTCCGTGATGTTTTTTGAAAAAACTCAAGTCCTTCATAAGGTAAAATCACATGACTAGGTGGTGGTTTCAACCCACCTGAAAAATCCTAGTCAAATTGGATAATTTCCCCAAATAGGGATGAACGTAAAGAATATTTGAAACCACCACCTAGATGAAGAATGAAGACCTTTTTTTTTTCCAAGCATCCATGCTCATCAAAGACCATCGGCTTGCAGTCCTTCACAAGCGCCGAGGTGTGGAGTATTTGGGGGGATGGCGGCCCGTCAACCTATCCCCCAGCATCCACGGTGGGAACTCGCCAGCCGCTGCCGAAAAACGGGTGAAATCCCAGCAAAACCCATTGATACCAGGCCATTTTATAGGGGTGATAACGCCATTTTGTTTCCTCAAAAAGAAAAGAAGAGAAAGATCCAATCACAAACAACCGAGGTTTGTGTTTTTTTCAAATTCAGTTGCTATAGATTTTTGGGTATTAAACAATTGGGTGTATTTTTTGGGAAAAAATCACGTACTAAAATCTCATGTGTAAAACCTATTTGATCTAAAAGTCATTGAAACAAGCTATGATTTTTAGGGCTTCGTGTTTCTTCTCAGGATGCTATCGTGACCAGGTTTGAAGTTGAAATTTTAGGAACCCAAAGGGGAGATGATCCAACTCAAAATGTATGGCCGTCCCTGGACCACCAAAAAAATGACATCATAAACTCATAAACATCACTATCCCAGACACTCAGTTGGTATCAAGGTATAATATCTACCTACATTTGCCATAGAAAGTGACCAAATCTAGGTAAATATAGCTAAGAGACCCCAATCCCGCGTACCTTCTTGTAGAGGAATGTTCTCACGAGGACAAGTTTCAAAATTAAATAGAACTAAATATACTTAATCATATATATACTAATTATACTTGGTGGCTTTACCTATTTATACTTGGTGGCTCATGGCAGTTAGTAACTAAAGCTTGGTTATAACCAAAACTAACCTCATTATACTTACTAACTAGGTACCAACTACCATGATCCACCAAATATCTATACATGTTATCTCTATTCATGGACTTTGTCTAAAATTCATTACACTGTCATGTCAACTCACCTTTTGCCAGCCCTCTTTTCCTGCAGAAAACACCATGGCATTTGTGGTTATGTAGCACCTATACTTGACCAAAAAAGGGGTACGTACCAGAGGGGTCTCTTACCTAAATATACTATATATTGAGTGTCCGGGTATAAGTTGAAACAGTTCAAACAAAAATTAAGGATGGGGTAGTTCCCTTTCCAACTGGCCATTTCAATTTCTTATAAATGTGGGTGACCCTAGATTTTGAGAACCCCCTTTTTATCTTCTTTGTTGGCCAATTTTTGATGGTATTATATAAGCTTGTGATCTTAAGGTCTCAGAATTTGCTGGTCAGGGTCCTTCCGTTAATATGGTTAACTTCCGAAGAAAAAAAACACACACACACACAGCATTGCATGGGAATGGTAGTAGTATATATATATATATACACCTATTTTTGGTTGGTTTTTATGGTAATTGCAGGGGTGAAAGTAGGTAAGTGTAACATACGTGGCTGCTATGGAAAAAAAACTTACAAACAGGACAATGAGCACCCAAAGGCTGTCATCAATTGTTCCCTTTCCAAATTGGCCTTTATTTTATGGCTATGGGTTACTAACTACTTACAAGTCCTGGGATGATCCTCCAAGTACATGCCCAAAGGTGGGTTTTTCCGGATGCGACGAACCCTCATGCAAAAAAAAGCGGCGGCTTTCAAGGTTGTCATTTGGGGTTTCGAGGACAACATCCTGCACCAGTTGATGTGGTAGTTCATCCAATTGTTGGAAGCCAGGGTTTTTTTACATCCCAGGTGGTTGTTTGGGATTTCTTCCATCAAGAGTATTTTCAGAATATATCTTAACTTTGACAGTTCCATTTTAGGGGAAACCAATTTTTTTGACACGTTTTTGTTGAGTCAAAAATACTAAAATGCCAACCCATGCTAAGCACCAACAATATGCAAACTCCGTTGCTTTAAAGTCCCATGTCTTGGCAACTTTTTGGGAAGTGATTTGTCAGAGTCATTGCCCGTTCTTACTCCAGCAACTTATATACGTCTATCCATGTGTCAATGTGCCCCATGACGGATCTCTGAAACTGGTATATTTACCTGCATTTTACCATAGAAATCAACCATCCATGCAGGTAAATATACCAGTCTCAAGGATCCTATGTATACAAGACGTTGTTCAAAACCACCAAAAAAATGGCACGGCTACATATCCCAGTGCTGGTCGATTCAATTCCAGATCTATTGATGCTTCAAAAATCGAGTACACCGACATGGTCAATGTGTTATTCGTAGTGTTGGGTTTCAACAATATATTCCAGCGGTGCAACCCCCCGAATTTCAGCTGTAACCCCCCCAATTTTTTTGTTGAAATAACATGAAATCCCGGAGTTCTCCTCTGGCATGTTGCAGTTCACCCAATCCTTCAGGTTCCTCGGGGCTCAAATAGGAGCTCAAAATTTGTTGGAAAAAACTGGTGCATGTTGTATCACCAGAACTGTCTGAATGATATTTGTTGAATCATGTTCACCTGTAAAATCTTCCAGTAAGGCCAGTAAGGTAACGTTGCTTGGAAATCCCGCTTTTTTGGGCAATATTATATAATACATCTAGGTCCATTTCCGCAAATACGAATTTGAATGCACATATTGAATGTACATGTCATATAAGTCAATTGTCCAACTAACATCCTTTTTTTATTTCCACCAGCCTGGATGATTTTGGTCATTTGCTATGAGGATTCCTCCAATCAAATTTCACGTGTTTGGGTGATGCCGTCTTTATACACATCACATCAGAGTGATGGAAAATGGACCGCGAAAAAAGGGGACATACATCCCAACAACTAAACCAATGGGATGATGGTAGACGCCCCAGGGCTGTCTGTGAGAACCTGGCACCCCTTCATGAATGACATGACCAACCACTATAAATATGAACAAACCTATGGCAAAACAATCTCCATACTAGAACTTGCATCGTTCTTGGACAGTCATGACATTTTCGGAAACGATTTTGGCTGTGCGCTCACCTTGCTGATCAACATACATGTAGTCATGTAGACTGAATAATTCGCTATGAAATAAAATACATCAAACAAATATACATCAAACAAATGGTGAATACACCATGCAAGGAGCATATGGTGTACATATCTATAGGTGCATGATTCGGCGCGGCTGAAGCACACACCCTTTGATGTTTTTGGACGGCATCCTCTCTCTACAAAACAAAATGTTTGAGAGTTGTTATCTTCTCTTGTTATCAACTTTCTTCATTACAACGAACCGGGCCTGTTTTATGCTCATGCGGACATGGAATTCCAAAACAAAACAATAAATATTTGACCGAAAAATTGAAAACACAAACGCTGGGCTACTGTGTTGAGACCAATCCAACAACTGGATCACAGTCTTTTTCGGGGGAAACCCAACAACTCTCAACTCTCTCATGATGTGATTGACGTCAAGAGGTTCGTAGAGTTGACTTATGAACCAAAGTGAAGACACTGTGGCACCAATAAATTGCAGAGAACAGCTGGCCCAAACCCATCATTGTTGCAAGTAATTACTTGGAGGGTCATCCTGTTTGGGAAGTGGTTAGTAACCATGGTAAATAAGTCCCCTAAGTAGGGTTGCTCTCTTTCCAACTGGCCTAAACGGCTTAGAAACAGGGGTTGCTAGCCACTTACTAACTGGCATGATCCTCCAAGAAACCGGGCACCATCCTCTAAGGGGCATATGACAAACATTGGTGATTTGCTACTGAGGCTCTGCTGCTTCTCGATATTTCGCTCCTCACAAAACCACGGCTTCAAAGGGGCCAGGGATTGGTGAAGAAGGGACACACATCACATGAAACACTGATGTCAAGCAACTTACACAAGTTGAAATATACATTTCCAGTGATCCCATCCCAAGCAGTTGCTTCTTTGATTGTCATTTTTTCGTAGGGAAAACTGCGCCATCCGAAATGATAGAAAAGTTAAAGTTTCGTCCATTTGCCGAACAAGGCAGTTACAAAATTTGATTAGCATCGATGTCTGATCCCATTGTAGAAAGCAAAAGCAATCAGCAGCAAGTACAGAATTTCTGGAGCTCTACACAAAATGGTTTGATTCCACGCACATGTGGTTGGAGAAGTTTAGCCTTTAGAGATCCAAATGCAAATAGATTCATAAATTATAGATATATTCAAATACATATAATATAATATAACTGCCCAAATTATACTACTTCACCCACCTACATTTTCATGAGTTTCCTTCCAAAAAAAAGGAACGGATCTCCATGAGGTCGTGTGAGGTCGCTAAAAATTTGGTCAGATATATAATCTATTATAGATAAATGTACATGAATACACATGCACAGCTACTTGGATGTACCAGGAACTTAGTAAATGGTTTGTATATAAGTGGGTTATAACCCCAACATGCCCCATTTATAACTAGGTTATAACCCACTTACTAACCATTTACTAACTTCCTGGGACATCCAAGTACGCTCATACACGTCTATGTGTAGAAACACATCTGCAAATACCGTACGCACCCAAATCTTCCGCACATCGATATACACATCTACCCTGCTTATTGTACATATCGACATACACACATATTCATGTACATGTCTGTAAAAAGAGAGAAGGCGCTTTTGCAATAAGCCTGTTCCGTACAAATACTTCTATAATGTAGACACACGGCATCAAGTACACGCCTCATGCTATATCATGAATGCAGGGTCGGGTCGACACAACATTCACAAAGAACTTTAATTCTCTTTGATAGAATAAAACTGAAAATGCAAACATACAGAAAATGAAACAGAAGTAAATGCTATCATCTCTCCAGAAACAACATACATGCATACTGACTCGTAAAAACCCAGGAATTTTGGCTTTCAAATCACGGTTTGTATCCTGGCAGTAGTGGCGACGTTTCTGATATGTGAACAGAACGAAGTTCCTTGTAGCCTTGTAGTTACTGCTATTGTGCGGAATATACCATTTCACTCCATATTGATTGTTACATAAATCGGATTGGATGTGTCTTGAAAACAAGCTCACACATATGACAATGTGTAAAAACTCAAAGGACAATAAGGGGTAGATATCAAAACAATTCAAAACATATCTACAGGACATTGCATACATTAATATACATTGTGTTTATATATCATCAACATGCAAACATCAAAACACGAGATTGTCATGTAGGCCGTTCATACTTTGTTGAGAACCAATATGCCAAAACGAATGTGATGATATTGAAAGAAAAATAAGAAAAGTCAGTGGATAACTTCAAAACAAATTCAAGGATTTTGATTCAAAACCAAAATGACCAAGCTAAAAGTAGCCTGTGATCCTCCGGAAAAAACCGAAACGAAATATGCAGCACTGTACCGGGGTGGGGAAAAAACGGTCGCTTTTGCGTACCGTTATGATGAATTTCATTCACTCAGAATGTGCCTGCCTTTTTCAAGAATTTTTCTGTCACGACCACTAAAATTTGTTTAACTCTTAGTGACGTTAAAAAAATACAAAAATCCACTATATAAATCAAAAAGGTGCTGTTTGGGTATCTAGTTGGTGGTTTCAACCCATTTGAAAAATATGCTCGTCAAATTGGATCATTTCCCCAGGTAATGGTGAAAATGAAAAATCTTTGAAAGCACCAGCTAGGTATAAGGGGGGATCCCAAAGATTTGCCAAGACATACGAAACGTCCAGCAAATTTCCGCTAATACCCTTCACCTTGATATAGGGAAAACACCTCACGTTAACCTGAAAATTTCCATGTCGATAAAAAGCGGCACGCGTTTAAGGTAGGCCTATAGGAGCCATGGCACTGGTATATGTACCTATACATTTAGCAAATGTTTGGTAATATACCATCCATGGATTGTTTGATAAGGTTTCTGAAACTTGGTCTTTGTGACCACATCCAGAAAGTAAAAATGCTAGGAAGTCTCAACAAAATCCATCTCGACATACCGTCTTTTTAAACGTTTAAAACATATCATATATGGTTTCAACACAAAAAAAACATGCGAAAGTCATATCGGATCAGGGTAAACAATGACAACATATGTGTAAGACACAAAAAAACCCTGGCCGCTTCGTCCCAACAAAAAAATAAAGAAAATCAGCCAAGTTTAGAGAAACGTCCAACAAAAATCACGCAGGTCTACAAGACGCAAATGTTCGGGAGACATGCCCATGGATGTTCATGGATTTCCCGCATCCAAGAAATTAGCGTCCTAAAAAATCATAGAGTTTGACTATGTCGCATATATCATTCCATCTTGGATATTATTCCATTAACTCCATCAGAAAAAAAAAACATCCCCGAGATTGGGGGAGTTGGCATTGGGGTACCCTTAGATTCCCATTGATCTTGGGAAACAATAAAAGCTTGAATAGCTCAGGTGAGCCACGAAAAAAGCGGGATCCTTACAATGGCTTACTATAATCCCCATATCACTGTGTAGGACATCATCCCCTATACAATCTAAACAACCCGGGTTTTTATCATTTCTCAGGTGTTTTTGTTGCTTTATATTACAAATGTTCCTTGCCAAAGGCGAGCGATCGGTAAGTAAGGGCGAGTTGCACCAATGGAACAAACGTGGCATTTGGAGCGGCTACTAGAATTCTGACTTAATATCAACAGCTGTTTCCTGGTTCCCTTAATAGGTGGTAGGTACCATATAATCCCCCAATTGGCAGTATATACCACTTATATACCACTTATATATTGCCAATTGGTTGATTACATATCACCTACCACCTATTAAGGGAACCAGAAACAGCTATTGATAATAAGTTCACACTTCACTCACAAGCCTCCAATGTTCAAACATGAGATCATGCCGATCATGGCCGTGTGAGCCACAAATTTCCACAAAACAAATCCCATCCTAGTACACTACTTGGTTTATGTAAGATTTCCCGTTGCACTCAGTGGCGATTGAATAATGCCTATAGAAGGAGATAGTATATACAATCCCGTACAACCAAAAACAAACGAGTTTTCAGCAGATCAAATTAACATATTTGGATGATAAGTGAGACTTTAGTATTTGTGCCATAGTCTATAATTCCAATAACTAGCTTGTAGCTACTACCATGGCTTTTGGATATGTACATCCTACGGTCCTGCCTAGTGCAGGTGGTCAATATTCACCCAGTGCTACTGCGTTTAGGGAGGACCCAATATACACCATTATAAGAAACACATTAATCCAACCAATCATCCAAGAAAAAATAAGGATTTGTGACAGCAAGAAACATGCTCCGCAATTTGCGTCTACGTCGAAGAAGATTTAAGTCCAGTGAGCATTGAACCAAACAACACCAGTTAGCAGTAAAACCCATGAAATCTGGTTTAGTTGATGCTGGAATCCTTATTTCCAGGGATCCAATCACCTTGTCAAAGAATGATTGGGGTGTACACTCACCTCTTCAGAAAGGTTTTTAGGTTCCATTACCATGATCCCCCCAAAAACCAGGTGGGCGTTTCCGAAAATAGTGATACCCCCAAATCATCCATTTTAATAGGGTTTTCCATTATAAACCATCCATTTTGGGGTACCACGATTTTTGGAAACACCCAGGTCGTTTCTCATCCCTGAAACAACCACAAGCTTTCATTCGTCCCTTCTGAAATGACAGGTGACAGCCTGGTTTTTCCCGTAAAAGCTCGAGGTTTTTTTGTCCACCACCCATACACAGTCGATACAAGCAACGGTGGAAGTGGGATGGGATATACTTGTACACGCGATATATTTTGTTTAGACAAACATACCCCATACCATTCATGTATGGTAAATTCACCTACATTTGGTGGATTTTCATAGTAAATGTAGGTGGATATATCAGTCCCATGGATTCTATGGGTACAAAATATGTATATACATGTATCATGCATATATCAAATTGGGAACCGCAAAAAACACACCAAAATCACTAATGTAATTATATTTGTAGTGGGGAATCCCTATAAATGTTTCACTTCCGACTGTTACTGGGAGAGGTAACATCCCAATATGTATATGTATTCAAAAAATATATACACATGTATATATACAACTATGTATGAATTATATAGTGTATAATATGACATGTATATAATGTATATATATATAGAGAGAGAGAGAGAGTAAACATCACTTAACTGCCAATTCGGGTGATCTATATGCCACCTATCACCCAAACATTGATACACGATACATATCGATACATTATCTATCGGAAACCCGACCCAAACGATTGAAACATCGAATACGATCTACCCAGAACTTGGCAGCCCAACTGTATTGTTATTGTTATTCTTCCCTTTTCCCTATCATCCAAAAGGTATTCCTTCCTTCCTATATAGATACCTGCAAAAGCAAGAAGTGAAGATTCAGGAAAGAAAAAAAACAAGTGGCCCTTTGCCCAAGGTCTTTGGTCCACTAACATACCACTTGTATACATATATATATATATACATATATATATATATATGGCAAATTGGATGATGATTATATGCTACCTAGCTCCCACCCTTTTTTCAGGGATTCCCAGGTTTCACTCACTCCATTTGAGGTCCAGGTAGGAGCCGGTCGGTTTGCCCCTTCAAAAAGCCGAGGCACGTAACCCTGAATGGAGGAAAACGATGCTTTACAGATGCGTTCGCCTTGGGATCAAGGCGTCATCAGACTTCTACAAAAACAAGGGGGGGGAAACTGGCGAACCCTAAGGATTTCCGTTTGGGAAGATTGGGGGAACCTTAGGGAACATTAGGGGAATCACCACTCCCCCCTTAAGAGTCCTATTGACATCTGGGCAATTTATTGTAAATCCTGGATTCCGTTGCTATTCACTACCTTTTGAGGTGACCTCGGCGGTTTGGTCGCCATAATTTGACCAGATGGTTGTAAAACTATTTTGGTTGCTTTATGTACTTGTTTTAAAGACAAGGTCGAAAGCTAAAACAAGTCAGATAAGATTTGGTTACTTGTATATACAACTTGGTATTTCCAAAGATGTTTCACATAGCAAAGATTTAAATGAAAGCTTGATGAATATGTGAATATGTGGGTTGTTGATCAGTTGTAAATCATCAGTTGAAGGATGATGAAAGTGATATACCTTCTAACTTCAAACATTGACTACTGGCAGGAACAACCCAATGGGAATCTATGTAATTTGCTGCATAAACCAAAAACAAAGGAAAAGGCGACATACAGTTGATGTACAGAATCAGCTGAGCCACGAAAAAAGGAAAAACAACTTATCACTTTCCATGAGACTGGCTGTTTCATAGGGTTCATTATATTGTTTTTTTTCAAATCCCGATATCATTGGGCAGTATATAATCCCGTATACAACCTAAACAACCAAGCTTTTTCATTGCTCAGCTGAGAATCTTGCCAACCAGTTAATACATATCCCGGCCCATGAATTGAACAGTGTCTAGAACGTCTTTCAACCGTAAGGTATGTATACTTTGGCTGCGGCCCCCCCACCTGTAACAGTGACCACAAGTACTATTACATGTTAAGTGAGGGATACCGGATACTTGTCCCTATAAACTATAAACCTTTATTTTCCACTGCTACTGAGAGGGGGCCACACCCAATGTATACCAACATGCTGTTATTTGTTTCATGACTTTCTCCATCAGCAATATGATCGGGATCTTGATCTCTCCATCACCAGAGTCTTGGTAGAGCGAGCTTTTGTCTTCAAAACGTATTCAAAAGGTAGGGGCCCCAAAAGCGGCCATTGGTTTCCTACAGACATACTCGAAAACAGACGGATTCAGGAATTCACTTAATTTGCAGAGGCATATCTCACGAAGACAAGACAGAACATCCAAAATTCACCAAAAAACAAAAAATAATCAACAAAATCCACAAAACATGACATATCAACAAAAAAAATATGCAGCCGAAGCGAAGTCTCGTAAGAACAGATTGAATGATCTTGGTGAATCTAGGGTCTTTGGTTCTCAATTTTTTTCTGCCCAAAACAAAACATGGCTTTATCTTCTACCCAAAAACAAAACATGGTTTTGTTGTATTTCTGCCAAAACAAACAGTTCGCCCCTGAAAATAAGCTGTTCTAAGAGCAAACCAGCATTCCAACCATCCATTTTCAGGTGCAAACTTGCTGCTAGTTTCAGGGACCTCCAAAACCTGTCAAACATGACGACCACAACAGCTTTTGATGGAGTTTTGTTTCCATCCACTGCCTTCGGACCCCAAAACCATGAAAAATAATCGTTTCAAGCCCAAAGAATATGGGCTATAATACCTAAAATTGAAGGAAACGTGGGTTCCCATGGTGGCTACCATTTCGAATTTTCCTCAATTCCCACGTTTTCTCGCCAAAGGTGCTGAAGTGTCCTCCTGGCCACGCATTGAAGCCATGAAAATATCTGTGGCCTCGGAAGCGTAAAAGCTGGGTTGAACGTCACCCACCCAATCTTTGACTGATCACTTCTCTGGTTGGCGGTTTTTCACCTTAACCCATTTGACAACTATGCGCGCAGTCGTCAAAGTGGATCATTTCCTCAAGGTTCAGGGTAAACATCTAAAAACAATGAAACCACCACCTAGTTTTTTAATTGAAGCTACAAGTTGATCCACTGAAAGAAACCTCAAATGACGTATAGTTTGAAAAACACCTTCCTTGTCATCCTGGTTTTTTTTTAGGTTGTTGAGGGATCCAAAAATACAAATAATTGTAAACATGAAATAATTCCCAACATAACTGGGTAGTATAATAATAGCATCATCCCCTATAAATATCCCTAAGCAACGGTTTTAAGGGGCCCCTTTTTTCAGGACGCTCTATTGTTGTCGATGTATTTGTTGTTTGGGAACATGGGTGGAGGATTTGTTTGGTTGTTGGGAAGGACTCCCACATTCGTCGCAGAAACACAATCGTCTCCCAAGCATCATTTCTTGGGGGTTATGCTAGAGCTCAGCTTTTAGGGAGGTAAAACCAAACAAACCTCTTGCAAAATCAAATTTACATCCGCTCTTTTTTTCTTGAAGTGTATGGATCTCATCTCAAAATCATTGACTGGTGTCTAACTATCTGTGTCTATATGCATTCGTTTTCTTTCAATGTCTATCTCCAAAATATATGTGCTTATAAATATATAAATATATATATATATACAAATCTTACAACGTATATCTATATATATATATACAACCATCCGAATACAGGCATACATTCCTTCCAACATCTTGAAATTCCCAACGTTTTTTGGAGTTTCCTTGGAAAGCTGATTCAACAAAAAGTGTCTACTCTATGCATACGGTATGCAGCAATATGTGCCCAAAGACTCCTACGGTATGTCCTTAGATTTCGGGATTTCCCCTACCCTCTGGTAAACTAACATAGCTGGCTGAAATATCCCCATGTTCAATAGGAAAATCATCTTCAATCCGGGTCCATTTTCCAGCCAGCTATGTTAGTTTACCGGAGTGTAGTCAAAACGTCCGTATTTTTGGATCTCGGTCTTCTGCCATCTGCCAAGGAACATTCCACAGCCTTGTCGTGCTCTCGAAAGTTGATATATGCCTAGTAACGTGGCAAGGTTCAATGACAAAAACTCCCCAGAAATGTACAAGGTGGGCCCCCGAAAATCAGTTTCAAGGGACAATTGGATGTACCCCTAACAGTTAACAGTGTACCCATGGTATTTATTGTGTTCTCTAGGAACTCTTGGGGATTGTAGGCCATAAATACCCACTATACAGGGCTTATATAGGGATTTCCCGGAGGGGTACACAAACAAAAGCTAGTTGGTGGTTTCAACCCCTTTGAAAAATATTAGTCAAATTGGATCATCTCCCTAGGTAGGAATGAAAATAGAAAATATTTGAAACCACCACCTAGAAAGATAATGACATGGGTCTCCTTGAAAACCATCACCAGCTAGAAATATCAAAACTACAATTTCACCAGAAATAGCTGGGCTTGTGATCAGAGGTTATTAGCCATCATTGTCCCTTGATAAGAGGTTGCTAAACCTTTTTATTTCTGGTGGGGGTAGAAGACGTTACTAAACCTTTGTTTCTGGTGGGGGTAGTTTTGATGGGGGTAGTTCATAGGTCCATGATGATCAATGTAATCCTAATGCAATGTCAATTTACTGAATTTACTACGAAAATGACGAACATGATAATATGGACTGAATGTACTCACCAGTCATACAATAAACCTCGGGTACAGCTCATCTAGGTGCATTCCAACAATTTCCTCAACAAGAGACATCTGATGAAAATACATGGGAAATGGAAGAAACACTGTCGAATCACCTGCAAGGGTATACAACACCTCAAATAATGGGAGAAATTACCAGGGTCAACTGCTGCAAGGTTTTGCCAATCAACAGTTGTGAGGTTAAAAAGAACACGTAGACGTTGCGCGTCAAAACAACATAAAACGACAATATCTGCCATCATTTTTTACACAGAAAAATCATCAGAAAAAAAACATTCAATCATCTGGTCTCAACTTACTTTGCAGGAAAATCCTGGTGTTCTACCTTTCTCGGTTTAAAAAAACACACACACACACACAACCCCGTGAAAGACCTATCCAAGGACGTCAAATGAGTACACTCGCTTGATGCTCATCAAGTGTAAGTTATGCAAAACTCTTTAACATAAATCCTATCATATCATATTAAGAAATAAGTTATGAACAACTCTTTAACAAAAATCCTATCGCACAAGACTTTGCTTCCACTTCCCAAAAACAATTTTCCCAACCTTTTTTTGGTAGATTCCCGCACATATCCACGCAAATTCCATCACAAACTAATGCTCTATTAAGATACAAGTCCCGTGTTCTCAAGTTTGTCTACGTCCTTGGTTGCGGTGAAAACAGAGCCATTGGGGTGACTGGGGTGAAATTTCCCCCTTACCCACGTGGAGGGACATGAGTCGGGTCAGTCCCTACTTATAACTGAAATTTTGGTACAAGGCCCACCGCAAAGTATGAGTCATTTTTTTGGGGGGCAAATGGGACAAACTACTTAAAAGGAATCAAGGAGTGGTGGGACTATCGAAAAAATGTATTCTAATGATCGATGTCTTTGTCTCAATAATTTTCACCTATAACCACATGATTCAAACTGCAATGTTGATGGAGAATGCTGCAGGAAAAATGGTAATTACAAACCTGTTCAAACCGCTGGCTCAAGCAATAAACATGTGGGCATATGTGAACTAGAATTTTCACATTCCCATAGGATTCATGGGACTGATATATTTACCTACATTTACCATCAAAAAATCAACCATGTAAGCAAGTATACCTGTTGTCCCCATGGATCTTATGGGATTGACGAGTCTCGAAGTCCTGAATTTGACACGACAAAAAATCTGGTCTCAAAGCTGAGCACGAAGCTGAGAAACACGGAAAAAAAACATGCGATGAATGTGGGGTGGGTTTTTGTCCGTTAATCAGTGAAAATCGATCAAGAAAACTCAACCCGAAATCTGGAAAGTCTCGGTCAGAATCTCGCCCGATGATTCATGGTGACCAAAATTGGCACAACCAAATGTTGTTCAACTATTCCAAAGTCAACCTTGAAGAATCTAATACATCTCAGATAATCCTAAATCACCATCACCTCAACATGTTTTTTGGCACTGTAAATCATGTAAATCATGCAAGGTGTATTCAATTTCAAGAACACCCTAGTGATCCCAAACCCTCTTGATTGAAGTTCCAATGACATTTAGCGAACGTGTTTTTTTTGTTGTTGTACATTGCCTGACATACTTTCAACTCTTTTCTGTAGTTCTTTTTTCCAGATTGTAAATGGAACTGACGACCAAGGGACATGGACCATCATGGTCCAACACTTTCCGACTTTCCGTCATTACTTGACTGAGAAAAAGACGTGTTGCAACTAGTTCCGCATAAAAGTATTTTTGGAAGTCAAGGGTGCTCAAAATACATCCAAAATAAAATTATATATGGATGTTTCCGGAAATAAGGGTACCCCAAAATGGATGGTTTATGATGGAAAACCCTATTAAAATGGATGCTTTGGTTGTACCACTATTTTCGGAAACATCCATATTTTTTATGGCCGTTCCACCAACTCCCCCCTTAACCTACAAACAAGTGGGTTTCTATGCTTTTTCAAACAAGTAAAACACTTCACACAACCGACTCCGACAATTGTCACATACGTACAAAGAGATTTGACCCAAGAAAAACGGGTGAGAAGTTAAGTACATTCTCCTAAATTAACCTTGTGGTGAGGCATATTTCCGTACCCCTGGTCTTTGGTGTGACAAATTGTGAATATGTTTGAAAAAACAAAATATAATAAGCAAAGATATTCCCTAAGAAGTGGGATGAATCCTACGGTTTTTTGAAAAGCTGAACATTAACTTACACCAACCCTTCTACTTCCTTTGTTGTTAAGGTTCACACTTTTGCGGGTAGATTCAGGGGGGGATCGACCCCACCAATCATGAAAACATCCTCACAAACCTTGAGATTTATTGTACGTTCAAAAGTATACCATCCCAAAAAACAAACGTTGCTCCTGAAAATAGGCCGAAAAAACCCAAAAGGAAAGGATCGTCTCGCAACCATCATTTTTCACGAGCTATGCTAGTTTTCAAACAGTGTAAATCCACACTGTTTCGCGGCAAAATGATTTCAGCTTTCACGGAGGGAAATCCACACGTCTTCCTCTTACACAATCAATTGGCATTCCCGTGATTTTTGCTCAAGGTGTATAGAACTCATTCCAACATCATTACTTGGGCCTACCTATCTGAGCATATATAAAGAATGCATATACATTATGTTTTTTTCCAAGTATTTCTATTTAAAAGCAGATGCATATACGGTCCTTCAAGGTATATTTATACATACAACCATCGAAATACATATAGAGCATATTGAAATTCCAACTGTTTGGGAGTTTTCCTGGAAAGCTGGTTCAATTCCATATTCTGTCTACTCTTCAAAGGGTTTGCATATATAATTAAATGTGTATATTTATATATATATATATATACAATATGTTTGTATAGACATACTCAGATCAAGTCCATTTCAAACCAAACCAATGCTTCAGGCAAACCATGTTTGGTGGGAAAACTAAGCCTTGTGGTTTTCACGAAATCCTAAGGGATTTTCCGCAAAGCACCAAACCCAGCCATGATAGGTGATGAATGAACCTAGCCATGTCCGTCCAAATAGTTAAACACATGCTTTATTGAACTACAAAGCAATGTTACTAGGAGATAACGATCATCTTACAATACAATATGCATAGATACCGTGTGTTATGTGACTTTATGTACCCAGCAAGTGAATTTGAGCATGAATGAACATGATGCAATGTCATGCAACGAGTGAATGACATGAACATTTTTTCATGGTCCTGACTGACGCTAGCAACACCGATTAAGGTGCGTTTGCCTCACAAAATATGGGTGCATAAAATACAGCCTACTACTGTTGGTGGAAGAAATCCTGCCACCTGGGATATTATGAACCTCTGGAAATGATGAGATAAACTACCAACCTCAACTGGTGACCGCAGGACTTCTTCCATGAACAGTATCAGCATGCTTTGTGGCCAAACATTGCAATTTCCAACTGACAAACTAAAATGAAACTGAAGCACTTCATGATTAGTGAAAAAACGCCTGATTTGAGTTCCTAAAACGACTTTGTCAAAATTGTCAAAACAGAAACTGATTTACCAATCACCAAAGAGTTTGCTTGGGTGGTTTGCATTTCCAAAAGGGTACTGTTTATGTGTAACAACCCTTTTTCATAAGGAAATTCGACAGGGTTGTCTAATATGTCCCACTTAAATTTCACAAAAAAAACAGGTGGATGAAATGATGAAACCTCCATTGAAAAAGCTTCTAAATGCTGAAAACCCCCAGAACCATCGGGTTTTCAATTGCAAGGAACTGATATTGGCAAAAGATATGACCTATACTTCCTGCAAGTTTAACAGTTCGCCCCTAAATCCATGGCAATCTCAATCCAATGATTGCAGTAGTCATCTTCCATCATTTTTCAGGGCCTATCTCTGTTCAACTACACGGGTATAATGATTACTTTACCATCTGAAGAGAGGTTCTATCTTTTCGCCAATACAGGGATGGCATCAGGGATTCAAACATATGGTTTGGGTCTTGCCCAAAAAAATACAACAGTGGAGAATGAAAGTGAAGGACCCCATTCCTAACGATAGTGATGATGATTTCTACCTTTGTTACAGGCTTAAGGCAGACACCTTTCTGGTGGCTTAATATGAATTGCTTCTCCACATGCAGCCCTTACTTGGGTTGCAATTCCTGTTTTAAGGTTGGGGTAGGGCCATGACACCAACAACCCTGGCTGATGTTTCCGAGTTGCCATGGGTAAATAAAAGTAGTCATAGCAGCCAAGGAATCGATCATCCAGCAGTGACAGCAAAATTTCAGCGTTCAGTGTCTTTGGCAGGCCTGAAAAAAGGGTAAAACCACGAGTTTGAGTAGCAAAACCAAGACAACGTCACAACAAATATGACTGAATATATGTGCCAGGGTCGATCGACCTCCTTATATTGGAGATGGTCATCCTACCTTTAATGACCGGGAATCCTTATAATGGGTATAAAACCCCTACAAAAAAACGGTTGATGATGACCATCCCTACCATATAGGAAGACAATGGGAGTTCGGGATTTCCCGAGCAAACAAAAAAGTCACCAGTTTGGGAATTTCCCCCCAAATCCTCGGACTCTCCAATCTTCAATAAGTCTCTGGACCCCATCAACATGTTGACGACGGCTCCAAATCTGGTTAAACCACATGGTTAATGGTTAGACATCAAGAAACTTACCAAACCCAAGAAGTAGTATAGTATAGACCCAGGTTTTTTTTTCAGGCGTGGAAAAAAAGGTAAAATTCACAGAGGTCAATCTTTCCAACATGTATAACAATGTATATATACAGGTATTTCCTGATGGTCACAAGCGGAATGAAAAAAAAAGGTACAGTCATTCTTGGATTTCTTGGTATACTTCAGGTATATTCAAATAACTATTTGAATAGATAAAAAAAAACATCTGAGACCATGTTGGAAGGATTTGCCCCCCTCAACCACACTGTGAGACTTGATTGGAGTATTGGTCATCTGGAAGGGTATTGAGAGTATTTTTTTTTGCGAAAATAAGTTTGCTGCGTGTTACTGTAAGTTCAAAAAAACATGTCTTTCCAACTTCAAAAATGCTCTCTTCAGAAACAAGTACTGTATTTTCAGGTAAAAACATGCACAAAAATATGTATATATATATATATAGTTAAAAAAATGTTAAAAAAATGACAACAGCACCTTGCCATTCTACCAACCCAAACCCAGCGTTTTGTTTACTGTAGTTTAATATTGGCATACCAAAATTGGTGTGACAAAATTCAGCACCCGAAATGGTATTAATAATATATTTCTGCACTAGTTTTCATGATCTCCCAGCCAGAAACAGTGAACACTAGGTTCGTTAGTTCCCTTCCAAGCACCATGTAGATAGGGAAAACGCCAATATGATGGACACCCAGATTTTTCTACTTTTCATGTCTCTCCAAACTACTCTCATCAGACCCAACTGGAAGAAAAAATGGGTTTTAATTTAGGCAACCTTATTGACGGATAAGCCGTGATGGTTACACCTCCGAGTTCTAACATGACGATTGCTGGAAAACCAACCGTTTGAGCCAATGTATCTCCTCTCAAAAAATGGTGGTTTTTCAGCCAGCCATGTTAGTTTTCTGGGGGGGCAAATCCTTGAAATCTGGCCAATTCAATACAAATCCTTAACCTGCATGTTTCAGCCATTTTGGGAGGATTCCCTTACTAAAGCTTGGGGTGACCTCGGCTGAGGTCGCTATAAATTTCCCAGTTGAAATGATGTTGAAATGCAACCCTAGGGGAAGTTAGATACTATTTTTTGATAACAATGAAGCGGCGGCCTGTGAGAACCACTGTGGTTTCCTGATTGGATGGAGAAAGATCATTGAAACAGAAAAAGGTGCAGAACGATATGGAATGTGGTATGGGAATGTGATAGAAATGGAATGATGATAGATATGGAGTGATGATAGTTGTGTCTGAAACCAAAGAAACATTGTAGAAATGATGTACCACCCCTGAAATTGAACATCCCATAGGATCCATGTATAGTATACACACCTACATTTGGTTGAATTTTATGGTAAATGTAGATAAATACACCATACATGGATCCTATGGGCATAGATACCAAAGATCATGGGGTTGGAAAATGCATTTCCTTTCAAATATGTCCACTTTGAGTATCTATATGAACCAAATCTTAAGAGTAAAGGCATTTTGTTTGTGAAAATTTGGGGGTGTAAAATTGAAAGAACATCAGGAAGAATGAACAAACTACCTGGAATGCCTAGTGTACCATCTTTTTAGGCAACTGTGGCTGGTTTTAGAGGTAAAGTTGATGGAAATTAACAGCAACTGGTTTTCCAGGTACCTATTTTTTCGGGTTTGCCTTCTGTATCCTGTGGTCTTTGCGCAAACCATGCATTGGTAAATGTGTTTAGATGGACTCCAACAAATACCATCTATATAGATCTTCAAAAACACAAGTGGACCCTTTTTTGGACGCAATTCAATTTATGGTTGTGCCTGAAAACAGGGGGCACACCGCAAAGTTCCCAAGAACAAAACAGTTCTTCAAATGGTGATTGATGTTGCTTGCTTTCAAACAAAATGTCGTGGATGATGGAGCTCAGGTTCACCCTTTGACATATCTTACGTATACCTGGAACATCCTGAGACATGGCTTAGTGGCTTGCCGTGTCAGGTCAGAATTGGTGTTTCTTGTTTAACGGTAAAGGGTGGTATCACGGTGGGAACTAGTGACTAGTGTACAAAATGACATGCAGGTGATTCCCAGGTGGCATAAGTGGTACCTAAAGGGAAACACCCAAAATAGGTCTGTAAATATGTATATATATATATTTACACATATATATAAAGAGAGATATACGTACACATAAATCTCAAAAATATACTATGTACAATAAATAGAGACGTTTTTTCTGGTTCAGTAGACAAGTATAGCATACATCGCATACGAGTGACCTGCCACCTCTTACCAACACCAATGGTATCTCCTGGTGGATGTTCAAATCCCCCATCAACCCCTACCCCGGATTCACCAAGACACAAACCCCTCTTCAGTATAGCCCCAACCACCCTGCACCATGGTGGTTAACCATGAGGTCCAAAAAGCTACGGTTTTCAACAGCAAGAAATCAATGGCACAAATGGGATGAATTTCGGCAGAACATTCCGGCCACGAAGTGGTCGGATCAATGGTTAGGCACTGTATTAAGTTACGGTACCGCCCTTGAAACTAGCAGTTTGCGTTTGAAAATTGATGGTTGGAACACAATCCTTTGCTTTTGGGGCCCAGCCTATTTTCAAGTGTATGTTAGTTTTAGTAAGTGTAAAAACTGGTTGGAAATGGAGTACATTCGCATGATACCCCAGTTGCAATCACCATTTTTCTCTCAAACAACAGGAGCCCGGATCCGGGAAAAAATCCTACGTAGAACTCCGATGATTGGACACTCATAGATGTATGTATTAAAATAGCCTAAGTAGGACTCAAAGTGACTCATTAACGCATGACTAGTTGGTGGTTTCAACCGATCTGAAAAATATTAGTCAACATGGGAATCTTCCCAAGGTAGGGGTGAAAATAACAAATGTTTGAAACCACCAGCTAGAAGATTGTTCTGAAACAAGAAACCCCAAAAGTCCAGGACCCAGGGGTGTACCTGGTTGGTCTATGACATGTCACCATGGATTAAGGCGCCTTGTCACTACGTCACTCACCCAAACCCAAAGAGACCATCATGGAACCAAGGTGAAAAATGAATCACAATCTGTATGAAATCTTCCAATCTTACGTGCTTCCTGTGAATATTTCGCAGATTGGATATGATGTCGTATGATTTACATTTTGTTAGCCCGACTTTCGGCGGCAAACAAAAATTCCGGTTCATGCACCTTGGGACGCTTCCAAGTGCTGCCTTTTCCCCTGACCACGGACCGTTCGGAGGAATCGGCCGTTAAAAAAAACTGAGTCTTCCCCCTTTTGAGCAGTGATCAAAACTCTTGTTGCCTTCAATTAACACGGGTTCCGTAATAGGGATCCCTTTAATGGTTTATCATAGTCCCTAAGTGGGATCCGTAAATTCCCCATGGTCCAACAAACCAGGGTTTTGATCATTGCTCAATCGTGGGAGCATACTAGCGAAAAAAGACTTCATTCATTTCAATTGGTAAATGTCTAAGAGCCATGGACAAATATGTTCATAGCTCTAATGTCGCACCAGCATTCACACTTTGACTCGAGAGACGTTTTGTACTTTCTTAGATGTCCGCATGTACTGAGAAGTAGATGTACCTGCAATATTCGTTACTTTGGAGACTTATATGCACCACTGCTGGAAAATCTGGGAAATGTAGCCCGGTTTGTTACCATCCACTTTTGGATCGCCCTCTGTTATGTCTGTAGATACCTCCATTCGCCACAAATGGCTTCTCATTGAAAAGGTAGCACTCATGTTCTTTTGAGGTAAAATCAATCTAGCAGCCGACTTTTTTGGTGTTTGAGAGGGTTGGTGGTTGGCCACAAACTTAAAAAGTACAAAGTGATCATGAAACTAACAAGGAGGGACACTCAACAAAACTCACCATTTGCAGAGTCAGATTTTCTGCTGCCCGAACCACTCCCACACATTATGTGTCAAAACGTCGAAAATCAACAACCAAAATGTACAGCAAAAAACGATCTCTGCTTGAAGAACCACACACCTGGTAGATTTTGGGAAAAATAGCTTAATTAAGTATATGATTATCAACGGAGGTTAAACAACTAGCTGAATTACTAGGGACTTTTTGAAGTCATATGACCCGTGAACCTTGCACAACACTGCAGAGCTTGCAAATATATAGAGAGAAATATGATAGACACCTTACTGCTATGCAATCCGTGAAATTTCCCTTCATAATCTAGCAAATCTGGGCAAACTAGTATAATTCCTAAACCTGAATTAAAGGGGATTTGGGGGGGATTCCCTTACTTTTCACCACAATTTGAAGGTAACCTCAACGGTTTGGTCGCTGAAAAATTTGCCCAGACAAATAAGCACTTAGCAACAACAGCATTTCAGTCTACACTCCTCCCATCACCGGAGTGATAGAGATTTGATGACCATGAGTGCGTTTGGCTCCAATAATCTTTTCCAAAAATATCACAAACAGGTATGGTGATTTTTAAAAAATATATAATATACCTAATTTGGTTCCAGTGACCCTATGTTTCTAAAATAATCAACCATCGAAACATGGTGAAAAATTGAAAAACTTTAACAAGAGCTATGTTGGAATCTTTAGGAGCCGATAAAATCTATAAAAGTTGGAGAAGTGATTTTTCATCAATTAGGTGATCCAAAGCTTAAGTCGAGAAATCGCCCAACTTGTAATTTAACACCTTCCAAAGGGTGCCAAATGGTTCCTAACGGGTTTCAGTTTACCATCCCTTAGGGTTTAATTGGCACCCTTTGGAAGGTCCAGGTATGCTTCGATTCGCGGCTAAGTTGCTTGGAACATACTAATAAAACATTCACCATTCATGGTGGTGAAGAATTGTGGCTTTACCATCGTAAAAAGGTACCAAGTATTTGAATGAGGTGAAATGGGTAGGCTGGTAGTCCCTGTTACGGTAGGGTTTCATGAATTTAATTCACCTCCAGGAAACCCAATTCATTTTGTGCCACTTATAGGGGCCCCATAACTCCATGTACAACTATAGTAAGGGGCCCATCTTGGATATTCCAGGTGCTTGAATTTTGACCTTGGGCTGCTTCCCCAATTAACAGTCCCCACCAGGATCAGTACATGAACCACCATTTCCCACTGGGAGCGTGGCTTTTAGCCCCCCAAGGTATCCACCTCCGTTGGGATAAGCAAACAATTCGCTAACCTCCGAATTTGTCTACGGGACCATATAAGATACATGGTTCTCTATCACCACCAGGTAGTTAAACAATTGTCATCCAAATGATGAACCAGTTGCTGGTTGCTGATTGCAAGGTGGGCACCCGTTATTAGTAGGACTAGTAGGATTATACTTATAACCCATGGGTAACGGGGATTATAACCCATTTCGAAATGGAGTTATAACTGGTAGGGAGTCCACCTTGTAGCCAATATTGAGACATGCATTGGGAATTTGCCCATCTCTCCAACCCCCCGATGCCGAAACCTATTCGCCATCGAAAACGTCGTGCACGCACAAATCTCACGGCGTGCGTTGCCTTGAGCGGAAGCATTTTTCCAGCTGCATCTTTCCAAGAAAATTACAACACACCCCTAGAGCACACCCCAGGCCATCCCCTTGGCCAACTATGAAAGGAATCCCATTATAGCCTGTTGGTAAAGGTTTAGGGGTGTGTTCCAAAGGGGTGTTGAAACAACCTTAGAATCTTTTGCATGGCTACACCCTGGAAATTTCACATGCAATATCTTCGGTCCTGCAAAAACATGGGTTTTTTACAGTGGATCATGGCCTGGCCAATTTTGAGGGATTCCTAGCGAAATAGTGATAATTATATAATATTATATAGATATTCCCAGTGATACAAAATTTGGGCAGCACCTAAGAGATATCTTAGCTAATGCTTTACAAACTAAAACTGTGCATGGTTCAGAAATCCGGTAAACTCAGTTGAGGTTGGGAAGTTATCCCATTATTTACAAGGTTTTTACACGGCCCCCAGGTGGTTGGCTGGATTTCCGAACCATCAACAGTATTTCGTTTCGAACGTGTTGATGTTTGGATATCTTCAATTTCAGAGGCTAATTGGGGTTGCACCTCATAAAAGGAGTAAATCTACCCTGATTTGATGGGTAAAGAGATCAATATTCATCCCTCATCTTCCAGTTCCCTATATCTGCTTGGTGGTTGAACCAACCCATCCGAAAACATGCTCCCCAAATTGGAAATCTTCCCCAATTTTTGGGGTGAAAATAAAAAATATTTGAAACCGCCACTCAGAAATGTTTGGAACCAGGGGTCGATCGTTACCCGATATATTTTCGCAAGTGTGGCAACTGGAAAGCTCCGAATACAACGGGAACTGGAAGATCAGGGCATAATAAACTGACCTACCTGGAACACCTAAGGGGTGCCCATTAACCACCCCTTAGGGTCATATTGGCACCTCTTAGGTGGTGCTGATATATATAGTATGCATTGTTGAGTATTCAATTTCTCCGTAAACACATCCAAGGACACTGCCGTCTGCCAACCAAACAAAGAAAACAAAATTTCATACAAAGTGGGCCCGTACTACCAGTTACAAGTAAGGTGATATGTAAGTCCATTTATATGGGTTATAACTTATAACCCATGTAACCCATTTACAATGCCAAATATATAGTGTAAAACTGGCTGACTGGCAAGGAAACAAATCCCTCGGTGGAAGGAATCGCTCCTTTTCCCTCTATTTCCGTAAACGAAAACAGCGTTTTTTGGTCATGTTTTTTTTTTAAATGTTTCGAAACCTTGGGATGATTCTGAACCATTTTTTTCACAGCTTGAAAAAAGATTTGGATAATTTTAACGATGGCTATTTTTTTTCCGCCCCAACAAAAATACTTGTGGAGATCGTTGTTCAATGGTTTTTTGTCCAATTCTACAACCAGGGCTCGTTTTGGAAATCGAAAAAAACGCCAAGTTACGATACCTTGAAACAGCGGCCGAACATTCTACGCTGAAAACGTTGGTTTTGAACCAAGCAATGGCTCTGAGCCAGGAGACAGTGATCATTAATGATGTTCGTGACATACCACATACACATCTTCCAGTCACAAATGACCTTTCAAAAAGAAACAAAAGTCCATTTCAACCATCTGCTGAAACATGTATACCCATAGGATCCATGCACAGTATATTTACCTAGGTCAATGGTTGATTTTTGAGGTAAATGTAGGTAAACATTCAATCGTCCCATGGATCCATCCTGGGATATGGTATCGCCATTCAAACAAAACACAAGTTGGCAAATTGCCTCATCCAAACTTCAATAAAGTCCGCTATGACGAAACTTTGCATGCCTGTCAAAAGCTTGACTCCCCTACTCTAGAAAAAGTCTTAGAAGGCTTACCCGGAGGCTGTTTTGGCCATCAGGAGACATGAAGTTGTTCTTTCTGTTTTCTGAACATAAACGACATCATATCAATATCTACCTTTACTACTTATCATCAACCGATTCTATGTGGTGGTTTAACCCCCATCTGATAAAAAAACACATCATCCAGAAATGAGACTGTTGCTCACTTGCTCAGATGAACATTTCCCAAAACAGTTTGGACAACACCATCTCCTTTGTTCAAAGATATCGAGATGATAAACTTGTCTACTCCATCCATACAACCACATCATGACCCCCTCATCAGTCTTCATTCCATCGCTAGCTGTCAGCAACTTTATCCCCCCTCCTACTCGGCGGATGACCCTTTTCTACTACCATTGCTTACTTATATGACTGAGAAATCCTTTACACTTTACACAAATCATCATTCATGGTATGAATGGATACTGTAAACATCTGCTGTTAGGAACTAAAAATATAATATGATCAAAAACCTTGAAGCAAATCACCATTAAGGTGAAACTTCTATACTCAGATTTATATAAACGTGCCTTAAACTCCACGGTTGAGATTCGGAAATTTCCTCATCCAAGGCATTCTTCACCCCTTAAGGATACCCTCATGATGGGCCCCTCCTCATCCGCCGTCTCGTGGTGGTTGTCACATCCACACCCAGGGACTTTTTCACCTGGATCCGTTACGAAACGGGAAGTGTTCGGATATGCATGTACATATGGGTGTTTCCGAAAATAGTGGTACCCCAAAATGGATGGTTTATAATGGAAAACCCTATTAAAATGGATGATTGCGGGTACCACTATTTTTGGAAACATCCATATTAACCTAAACAACATGTTTGTTCATGGATATTTGGTAAAACACTATTTTTTTCATACAATTGTTTAAGGTCATCCAATTGAAACAAACATGCAAACAAAAGGTCATCTAGTTTGCGGAAAATCGCCACCCAATTGAAACATATTCCCGTAGTCATGTTGGGAATTATTTCCCCAAATGTTGGGGGTAAAAGTCAAAAAATAGTTTAAAGCGCTGCATTGTATATTGTAAATACGTATATATATATGTATGTATGAATATACCCAAATGACCCGGGTGCTTTGATTGGAGGTTCAACATCTTTTTGGAGACGATGCAGTTTTTTCTTAAAACCCTGCTTCAAAATTCAAAACAGAGGACATTCACAAGTTCTTTTCAAACCACCTATCATGACATGGAAAATCATCGAAATCCAAAGGTCATGTTATCTCCTCACTTAGCCAATGGACCCTGAAATAAAAGTTTGAACTTTATTTTCCCTACTAAATATGTAATCCCAAAAAGTTATTTCAGTTTTTCCCCCCAAAAAAAAAGGTATATATTCCAACCCCTACGGACTTGGGCTGATGAGTTTATCCCCCTATAATATGGAAATCATGGGAGTTGATCGACCTTGGCACAAGGTAACAGATTCTTTCTCTCCCCCCCGAATTCAAGTTTCAGGACTTGCCGCGAGTCAACAAGCCGTCATGTCCCTACTGGCGAAAAACAACCAGTCGGGATGATTTGCCAAGTTGAAGGTATAGGGTGTTGTGTCTATGGATGATGGGAGTATATTACCGAAAATACCTAAAATAAGCCCCAAATATCCTGGTTAGTGGTTGAACCAACCCATCTCAAAAATATGAGTCAAAATGGGAATCTTCCCCAAATTGGGGCGAAGATAAAAAATATCTGAAACCACCACCCAACTATATGTTGCTGTCATTGGGTTAACAAAAAATCTGCGAACCCTGACCCCCAAGATTTTGAAGATCTTGAACCCACTTGAAGCTGAAGCTATTTGGGTGAGCTCCAGATCCAGTTGATCCAGTTCTTCTATTTTACCCGGACTCTTGCCGGTGCAAAAACATCTCAATGCGTACTAAAAACGATTTTCATCGCTCCCGAAAGATCATCCCAAATGATCACGGGTGTTTCCCTAGGAAAACGCCACATGGAAGCAACACATACATTTACATCCACTACATATCAGCATCTGGGCATGACTTTTTTCCTGTTCGAAATTTTCCCTAAGATATGACATCATAACTGCGTAGCTGATTTTTTTCTGGCTCTCCCTTAAGTGTTGGGGGGCACTGTTGGTACCATTTCGGGTCATTGCAGAAGTGGTAAATTCAAACAGGTTGAATCAATCCAGCAAGGTCAGTCATTGTCCATTGGTTTTCAAGTCTCAAAAGCAAAACCTCTCGCTCGCTAAGCAAACGGAAGGGAAGCGAAAAAAAGAGCTGCATCCAAACATTGGCAGAAGAGGAGGAATGACTTCATCAAAATTCGCGGCAGTACGATCACTTCGCTGAAAGAGGTCAAGGAATCTTCTCCAGCTGTGCAAAAATGGAGGAGGAACATACTTCTCCCAGCAAAGTCGAGGAACTTTGGTCTTGTTGAGTTGCCAGATGTTGCGAAAAGGTTCTTTTCCTCCCCAGTGTGAGTAATCCCAAACAAGAGCTTGTGGTTGGTAGAGCGTCCTGAAGCATTTTTCTTGAAGCGGCTAACAAAGAAGCACCTTTCCTTCCAATTTCCAGCTTGGCCATGAAACAAAAACTGGCCCACCTTGCATCTTTAAAGATCAACGTTGGAACCTGAAATTGATGGAATCTTCAAGAGAAGTTTATTGTTGCATTTGAGCAACGTTCAAAATCCTTATAACATTCTATTCTACTGATTGGTTCAGAGGGAACCTGTTTTAATGGCTCATGATAATCCCTATAAAACAGGGTAGTATAATCCCCTATATACCCTAAACAATCTAAACAACTAGGTGTTCTTCATTGCTCATATATCTATAAACATGGATCCGTCGGACGTAGGTGAATATTTATGCCCAGCAAACCATAACACAAATCCAATGCAAATATGTATATAAAGATGAATATACATTATAAATATAATATATACATAGACATCTCCAAACGTAGGTATATCAAAAATTGTGCATAAACAAATATTAATCCCATAGATCTTATATATTCATCATATAGATTTGGCAGATTCCCTCCAAAAACATTACCACTTCNTTGGCAGATTCCCTCCAAAAAACATTACCACTTCATCATTTCATATTTGTCGCACCTGACAGTTCATCTCCTCCACACGGCTGGAAGCATATCTCAACAAAGCACCCTGTCGTTGACAAAGTTGAAAAGTGACCCCTAGTTGCAAATGCGATATAACCATATCTAGTTGGTGGTTTCAACCCCTTGGAAAAATATTAGTCAAAATGGGAATCTTCCCCAAGTAGGGGTGAAAATAAAAGATATTTGAAACCACCACCTAGATATATATATATATATATACATATATTAAAATATATATAATCCCAATAAAACCTTACTCAACCTCAATTGTACGTGGGTGTATCTATGGGATTACTTACAACAGTTCGGTTGGGGCCCGGCCCATTAGTGTTGGGGTTTGGCCGAGGGGTTGGAAAAGTTGATCATAACCCACTAATTTTCAGCAGTTGACACTCAAGTTCCGAGCCCCTTTCAGACGCCAACAAATGGGTTTTCTTCCAATAATAATGGAATCCCCCCCCCCAACAAAATCCACTTTCAATAGGGATTTTAACCATCATGTTCACCATCCATTTTGGGGGAAAATCTTCTATTTTTGGAAACCCCTAAGGTGCTGCTAGTTCAGAAATCTGGGCAAAAGTAGCCCAAACGTGCCGAATGGGGACTGGATTATTTTCCTACATGAAGGGCAAAAAATGGCCAACGGCTTGGTAAATGTTCCATCGAGCATCTGAGTATCAATTGAGCCACGAAAAAAAAAAACTTATTTCTTTCCATTATGCTAGTTGTTTAATAGGGATCCGTGTAATGGTTTGTGAAATAATCCCCATATAAATAATCCCCAACAATCCCCTAAACAACCCATTTTTTTTTTGATTGCTCAATTGGGATCAAAGGAATCGGCTTAAAGTTGCACCGAGGTTGATTGGTTTTTGGTTGCTTGAAATCCGACCCCTGGATCCCTTGCAGCCGGGTTTAACTTTGAGGGACCCTGAAGAGGCGTATATGCCGTCTTAGTAACCAAAGTCATTTCTTTCGTAAGCAAATCTCCCATGTAAACAATTTGTTTAGCTGGATGAGTGTTTTTTTTCAACCCCTTGTCATTTATATCATTTCTTTGGACTTTGCACGCCAATTACCCTCCATGAAACTAACATATCCCCTGAAAATAGGCCGCGCCACAAAAGGACGTTTAATCTTCCAACCATCCATTTTCAGGGGCGAACTATTAGATTTAGGGAGAGTCAGATGAAAAAAAAGAAACTCCGAAATAACCCCCATCACCAAAAAGCGCCCCATGATAGCTATGGAGCTCCAAGTAGCTTTCAAGATGGAAAAAAAACAATCTCTCATGGAGTACAAAGTATGAGGCTGTTTTTTGTCCATCTCCAATGTGTAAATGATGTATATGATCCCCCCAAGAAAAAACACATATATATTGATGATCGGGGATTTCGAAATGGATATTCATGAATGGTGTTTAAATCGTACATATAGCTTCATCGGAAATGATTAGCAGATTACTGTCAGCTGTGGCTACGAAGGATCATTTCAGGCGTTAGGCTTCTTTTCAGCTGCTTTTTACCATTGCCACCAGCACCATATGAGCTCATCGACCATGAAAATAAAAATAAGAAGATCAAAGCTTCGAAACATCGTTTCGGAAACATCTACCAATCTGGCTCTGCAAACCAACTTCTTGTGTCTTAACGGTTTGGCCACCATAAAGGATCCATAAATTATCCCGCAAAAAAAATCACATGTTCGAAAACCTCACCCCAGTTTTCTACCTCGGACTCGGCTCGACGTGGTAGGGTCTTCACTGTCTGTTGCCATGCCTGGTTGGTTGAAGGGCTCATGGTGAAGATGAATGGTGGGGCTCATCAATGTTTTACAGTGTAAAAGCCCCTGAAGTTCAGCATGGTTCTTTTTATCTTTACCCTCCCTGAAACTAACATAGCCCCTGAAAATGGATGGTTGGAAGATGTCATTTCCTCTTGGGAAGGCCTATTTCCAGGTGCTATGTTAGTTTCAGGGAGGGTATTTTTTTGGGGGGGTGGCGAGCTGTTAAACTTCAGGGGTGTAGGTGTAGGTGTAGGTATATAAATACTGTTGATGGAAAAAAATCCTGCACTGGAGGTTATAGATAATAGATGACAATAGCACAGAAGCTGACATCTTTAGTGTTGTATTCCTCCGTCCCAAAATACATTGACTGATAAGACAGATTGACAAATAGATGGATCATTCAAGAGATAGGTATGGATATACCGATTTGATCCGGTTTGATGGGTAGATATGGATACATACGTACGTACTTACATAAATGTCTATATACCTGGACCTTCCAAAGGGTGCCAATTAAACCCTGAGGGATGGTAAATTGAAACCCTTTTGGAACCATTTGGCACCCTTTGGAAGGTCCAGGTATATAAATAATATATAGCACGGCTAGATACATGAATCATAGGATGGTGGACTGGCAAGATTTGCAAATTGCCAACGTTCTGCTTGAAGAAATCCCTATGAACCAAATCAGGTCATAATAAGATATTGATATATGGGTGTTTCCTTAAATGGTGGTACCCCCAAAACACCCCAAAATGATGATTTTTAGTAGGAAAACCCACGGTTGTTGGGTACCATTATTTTAGGAAACCCCCATATCATAATAAGACTTATAAATAAACCATTCAAAGAGCCCTGTTTAAGAATCGCAATGTTATCAAATATCAGTGTAGTCTCAGTTTTTACATTGTTCATTTACTATTAGCTGGTGGTTTTTCACCAACCCATCCGAAAAATATGCTCGTCAAATTGATTCAAATTAAAATTGGATCATTTCCCCAGGTATAGGGGTGAAAAGAACAGAATACTTGAAACCACCACCCAGTCATATATTGAATTTAAACTGGGTATGGAAATCTGGGTGGGGAAGACCCCATGAAGAGTTTTTCAAATCAACATTGGATCATGGAGGTCGACGGTCAACGTCATGGGCTTCACCGACCTCCTTCTCCGACTTGGTGGTTAACTCAACACCGAAGACTTGCGGAGAACGCCTCATGGATGGATGACTGGATGGGATTGTGGGGTGTCCTGGTGGCGGCCCTGCTGAGTAAAGCTGGATATAGGTCACGTCTTTGGGGTTGTTGCTGTGTTGTACTTCAACTCTATATATGAAAAAATTGCCAGATCTTTTTCATTTGGTCGAGGTGTTGAACATTGAACCAGGAAAAAAAACAGTGATTTTTAAAGACATTTGGACTGCTCGATCCTCTTTTCACATATAAGGCAGACGTTGTCATCACGTCATCGTCCTCGGACGTTCCAACCAATCTTAGCGGTCAGGATCTTTTAGTCGGATGGACAACGAAAGATCGAAATGGTGACATGGGTGTTTCCAAAAATAGTAGTACCCCTAAATCATCCATTTTAATAGGGTTTTCCATTATAAACCATCCATTTTGGGGCTCCCTATTTTTGGGAACACCCAAATGGAATCCAAACATATTCCCGCGGAAAAAAAACATGAGATTGTGTGGTGACTTTTGTTACTCAAGGGAAGGATCTTAGATAATATCACATCTTCACAAGTGAAAACAGGTAAAACAACTTCCAAACTACATAAGAGCCAATCAAAGCTCTTTTGCCACATAATTTGCAATGAATCCGTTTTTCCTTGACTCTCTACATCCCTCAAAAACAGGTTGACAAAAAAGCTCACCATTACAACAACATCTTTGTAAAGGGTGATCTTAAAACCAACAAAACAAACACTTTTTGCTGCAAACCCAAATCTCATATGGAACAACACTTAAGACAATGCCATATGCTGCAGCGTTTCTCACCGAACACCACCCCCCAAAACATCAGCGTTCGTCAACATCTCTTGGCTATCCCAGACCCAAAGAAACGTTGCCGTTGAGCCTAGCGAGTTTGGGGGTCTGGGCAACATGAAATTTCTTGGTTTAACTGCCTAAGTTCGACATAGAATTCAAAATCTCAGTGAAGTCCTGCAGGGGAAAACTGGTCATGAATGTTCATGGATTATATTGATGAACCTAGTAGAGGTAAGGATTTCATGCACTTAAAAACCCCAAACAACTAATTAGTGCTCTGTTTTCCACTGCTTAGAGTATTCAAAACAATCACATCAGGCATATTTTGGGTTCTGAAAAAGAAGGGGACTTTTCAATGCAGTACTCTCAAAAATGAGGGGTCCTTCAATCTGCTTGTCTACAAAAAGCTTGAACATGTTCGCAAAATAGACAAAGGTTTCATCCTATGGTTCGGCAAATTGACTAACCTACTGGTGGTAATCTTGATTGATCTTGAAAAAGTAAAGCACCATTCGAAACCAAGCTAACATAGCAACTGAAAATGGATTGTTGGCCTATCTTCAGGGGCTACGTTAAACTTCCATATATGATATGTGTATTATTGCGTCTTACTGTTGATGGCTGAAACATTTTGACAGTTACAATGGTTACATGAAGAATCTCATGTTGTGGAACAGGTTCACCCATCTCACCTGGCTGTGTCCGGATTTCTTTAAAGGACGCAACCAGGGGATCACGGTGGATGGAAAAACCGGAAGTGTACACTTTCACATGCACAGGTATATATGTATGTAAACGTATTGTACAATAAGATTGACATCTATATATCCTAAATGGTGATTGTGGTATGTATGTGACTATGGTAAATAGGGGCTAATGGTAAGATGGCATCCACTCCACGAAAATCAAAATGGCATATGCGCGATTTTAGGATTACGAAAATTACAATGGGTTTCCCTGGTGGATGCCATCTTACCGTGCTTATATGGATCGGTCGGTGCAACTTTCAGTCTCCTGCGAACAACAAGATGGCATATCATTGGTTCATTGTAATGCCAACCAATCTGCCACTACAATCCAATATATATATATATAGAAATTCTTGGTGCGATCAGAATTGAAGAAAAACATAGAAAAAGAATGGCATCGTTTGACCGGCGGACCATTTCTCATTTTCCCCCATAGAAGAACTCCACGCTTCAACACCGAAGATAGATTCATTTATCAAGCATGCTGACTTTCTTGAGCAAGAAAACAATTCAAAGTATGCCATCTTAATGTGCCATCTCAATGCGCCATCAATTCAGAGTATGTCCTTCTTAAGATGGCCTAATTGCTACTTTGTCGGTATGCCATCTTAATGTGCCATCTATAAAATCATGCCATAAAATCCGCCCCACTCAAACACCCCCCCAAATTGCGAGGTGTCCTTCTTAAGATGGCCTGAATGCTGCTTTCTTGGTATGCCATCTATTCGTTACCCCCTATAATTCTATATATCAAGAACCGCTAGTTTTCCGAACATGGAACGCGTTTGGACCCCCAAGGAGCACCTGAAACGTAGCCTAACTTTGGGAGGGTTGAGACCAAACACCTCCTGATTATAATCAGAACATGTTGGAAAACTACACTCCCTGAAACTAAGATACACCCCCCAAGATTAACATGGAACCTGAAAATGATGGTTTGGAAGATGTTTCTCCTTTTCCAGGGATGTTATTCTCAGGTTCCATGTTAATCTTGCCAGGTGTAGCCCCTCAAAATAGGCCGAAACCCAAAAGGGAAGGATTGTCTTCCAACAAACAATTTTCAGGTGCAAACTGTTAGTTTCAGGGAGGGTATAGGTCAGAAGAAAGGGCTGCTACACAGCAACGCTGTCGATACATCCAATGGCACACCTCCAGATCTTGTACTTTGGTGCGTGGCGCCCTGGGCCGAAGATTTCCAAGTTGAATTCACCGAAGAATTGTGTGTTTCACAAGGGATTGAAAAAAACATTCCCCAAAATGGTTCCACAAATCGCACTAGTTGGATCTCGCCAAACAAAAAAATCCGAATATCCAAAAAAATGATTTGAACTTGGATGCTGCTCAGGGATGGTTCTCAGACTCTTTAGATATCTTTAGCTTGAAAACAAAGCCTTCAACAACGGTGATATGTTTTTGCCATGACCAGTCATGTGACATGTGGCGATTCATGACTTGAGGTGAGTCTGAAAGTGTCAACACTATGGGAAAATGCCATTCAACCACCCTAAGAGGATACGTGTTCCACTTCAATTTCCCCTTGGTCTTCGGCCTATCCTGAGAATCCCCTTATGGAAGAGACAAACCATTCGAGCTGACGGTTTTGGATGATGTTTGGTTGGGAAAAACCCTTCTGTGAATGAAACTCTGGGACCCTGTCAGAGGAAAAAACAATTCCAAACTTGTAATGTGTCGTGTTCAGGGGTCTGCGCTCTTCCCTTAAGAGACCTGTCGAACATGCGGATTGAAGATCAATCCACCAAAAAAAACATGTGTTTGAATGAACTTTCAGACAGCCTCTTCACAACTTCAAGTAATCAATATCCCCAAGTGTTGTTTCATAAAATGTGAGAAGCAAAAACAACAACCTTTCAACAATAACATGTAAGTTTAAATCACATCATCACTGTCGTCGTCATCATCATCATCATCACTGTCGTCGTCGTCATCATCATCATCGTCGTCCTTGTCATCATCATCATCATCATCATCATCATCATCATCATCATCATCATCATCATCATCATCCTTGAGTTTTAATCAATCAATCAATCATCATCAATCGCATAAATGATCAACCACCATCAATCCTCAAGATCAAACATCAATCCTCAAGATCAACAGTCTTTATTTCCATCTCCCTTCACCACAATGCCATGCCTCTCAGAGGGATCGGCTTTTGGACGCGAGGCAAACTGCTTATAGCTCTGGCACCTCGGGGCATAAGCTAACCCCCTGGAACCTTACAACGTTGATGGCAACCAGAAATCCGGATCCAACTCACCAGTTGAGGGTTGGGTAGTTGAAATCCCATTTTTTTACAAGGTTTAAAACACATCCCAGGTGGTTGGCCTTGGGATTCCTGGAAATCAACAGTATAATCCGGGACACTTCGTAGCTAAATAAGCCCTGACCATAAGGCCTTAACGTTGGGTCCCTTAGATTCCAAGGTAAACAAATCTCGAAATTCTATAAAATGTGCTTGCACCCAGTCAATCAGCAAGGAAAAACGCCGTGAAAATCCTGTCAAAATATGTACGGATCCAAACCATTTAGGAGGAATGCATTCCGAAGCGTCAAAAGTGGGTATCCATTCTCCCCTAAGGTTTGGAGCTAATCCATTCAACAAAGACATGGACGTCATGGAAATCCCAACGTTGAAAGTTTCAAAAAACCATCCGATCCGTGATGGCGGAGTAGGCCACCAACGAATCTGGACAAATTTGGATCATAGAAACCAATACAACCGGAAGGTTGCCGTGGAACCTAAAATTCACCCAAATTGGAAAGGAAAATCATCTTCCAAACCATCATTTTCAGGTTTTATATATATTGTTAATCTTCGGGGGTGTAAACTATCAAGCTTTAGGGCCTTAGGGGGTGTTTATCCATCACCTGGTCTATTATGGTTTGGTGTTAATGGAGTTAGTATATGGATGGATATGCTTAACACAATCTTTGGGTCATTTGTTGCTCCCACCAGCTCCGCCAGTCGGCCGAGTCTGGCAACACAAGTCTCATTGAAACATCTGACCATACCTTCGGATCATCTGTCCTGTGCAACCAAACCAAGTAACAGTACCGATGCATTGCCGCCAACACATCATATTTTTTTTCTTCACGCAGAGGCTGAGCGGCCAATTGCAGAAATTTGCTGGAGACAAAAAATGCATAGTCTTGTTTCAGAATGGACCACATATGCAAAAATACGTAAAATTGAATCCGGTGCAAAGCGCAGAAACCTTGCACAGCTCCATCCGGCAACACCTCCGCCTTCGAAATGCTCGCGTCCAAAAGCGTCATTTCAGACAGGAGGTCTTGATTTTCAGTGAGCATTCCTTCTGTCCAATTCACAAGACCTTCTGTGTCCACATTTTGTTCCAGTCTCCAGCGAAACCGAGGTTCGGTCACTTGTCGCAGATAGTCATTATCGTCTTTCTGTTGGACACAATCCTTTCCAGCCTTCAAAGAAGAACAGCTGTGATGCAACAGAAACATTTGGATTGGTCAAAATTACAGAAACACTGTATAAAAAAAGATGATACTGTTGATGGAAGAAATCCGGCTAACCACCTGGGATGTATAAAACCTGGTAAATAATGGGATAAACTACCAACATCAACTGGTTAGCCGGATTTCTTCCATCAACAATATCAGTTTTAATCTGCAACCCAAAAAACCGAGTCCGGAATCTGTGGAAGAAAACAACTTTTGTTTTTTTTGGTTTTCTTGCTCACCTGTATTTGGATGGGCTTTGTCAAAAAAAACACTCCACGAAGCTTGGTTCAATGGTAAATCACCATGATCATAACTGCCCTGAACGAATCTCCTTTGGAATGGCATGTTCCAATTAATACATGCAAAATGGGCCATAAAAAACCGATCGTTATGAATAAAATGAATAAAGTAATGGGGGCCTATATAAATGGCCCCTTAGAAATGGGGAACCCTACTTATAACTGGTTTTCCAAACGGCCACTTTCTGGGATTTTTCCGTTCCCAAGGTAGATCTGAGAATTTTTCTATGACAGCGGGATCCTGCTGGCAGGGATGATCATCTATAGACACGACTCGATAATCCCTCAAATACAAAAAAAATAGATGGAATCCCTACCCCTCAACCCTGAGTCCATACATATGTTATTTTGTTACTCAAGATTTACACTCCCCAAAACTTACATATCTTACATAGAAGGGGGCCGAAACCCAAAAAGGAAACTCATCTGAAGCAACCCCAAGTGTTTCAGGTGCGAACTGTCAGTTTCAAGGAGGGTAAAAATAGTCCTTTCTCCCTGCAAGGACCCTAAAATGATAGCTTCCAACCTGCCACAATTTGAAAAAAAACAGATTCAGTATCCCCCAAGAAGTGTTTTCAAGGTTCAAATGTTCAAATTTTGGGTGTAAACTCTTTTGCCACCAAGAAACCCAGAAGAAAAAGCATTGTTGCGGATCATCTCTTTCATCTGCCTCGGTGTTTTTCGTGGAGGAATGGCATGTTGGAGGAATAAAATGATGTCTAGAGTCTAGTTGGTGGTTTCAACCCCCTTGAAAAATATGCTCGTCAAAATGGGTTCATCTTCCCCAAGATTCCGTGTGAACATGAAAAATATTTAAAATCACCAGCTAAAAAAAAGAGTTGACCCTGAGTTCAGACCTTTTTTGCACCTCTAAACATTTTAAAGTTCAACCATTCAGCAAATATGAAACTGTCTGAACTAAGAGTTACAAACCTGACTTCCCTAGATCAACTATCTTTTGCAAAAATGATGAACAATGTGATCACATCCATCTGACTATGAAGTTGACCAAATGAACATAGAAATTGGGAGCAGTCTTCGAGTGAAGGACTTCAGTGGTTTGGGTGGTCGAAATGGAAAAGGAAACCAATGAAACAAACTCTCAAACACTTCACATAGTTCAATGGTGTGATGATGTTTGAATACCATCATGTTTGGAAATACCTAAGATTTGTTGAAAGATTGGTTGAATTAAGGTACAAAAAAACAAACACATCATGCCCCCCCCCCCAAAAAAAAAACCAAATTCTCATATAATAGAACACAAACATACTAGAAGAGTGACAGTTTTCAAAAAAAAGACACCTCAACACACCTCATCAGGATCGTAGTATGGCTCTTGAAAAAAAAAGGTATATACCTAAAGAAATACTTGAGAATTGCAGTTTTATTTGGTGTAAATATGATATAGATATCTACGTATATATATATATAAGTATGTATATGGGCATACCAAAAATGAAATACCGTACAACTTTTAAAACTTCAAAAACAGTTTTGACCTTTTCGTTTGTTTTGACACAGGTTCCCGCACTGCGCAGTGAAGTGCCTATGGATGAGATTCGCAAAAAAAATCCCTGTGATGAGATTGCTTTACCAATTAGATGTGATTTTCAACCTTTTCAGAAACAAAAACAAGTAAAGCAAGTGGTTTGGAAAGAAATAATTTAAGGTTGTCCAGATCTCTCTGTATCTTGAGGGACCTATGGATGTATTTTCCTAATGGTTTATTTCTGAAAAAAATGTGATGCATCTCATGTTTTTTGTTTCTGGAAAACCGCGGGGGTTCTTTTTCGTCCCCAAGTGGAGGTTTTTTTTTTCTGAAGCGAAATACCCGCAGGAGGGATCCACAGGACTGGTGGTATATGCACCGATCCGTTAGCGGTCCCAAGGAAGGTACATGGCTCCCAGTCCTACTGTTGATGGCAACCAGAAATCCGGATCCAACTCACCAGTTGAGGTTGGTAGTTGAAATCCCATTGTTTACAAGGGTTTTATACATCCCAGGTGGTTGTTTCGGATTTCTTCCATCAACAGTATGGATCCGGATCGAGTAATGTTATGTTTCTTTTATAACCTGAAATTTGGCTCATGTTGGCTCCCAGTTTGCAAAAACCTCCAAAACAATTTCAACAAATCAAGAGTTCAAACAAAAACAATTTAGACCTCCAAAACAAATCCCTGAAGAATCATGATGAATCAAGGTTCATCACATCGTGACCTTTGGTGTTTTCGGACCTTGGTTCTTTTCCGAAACGCTTCCCACGTGGGTTCCAGTTTCGCTAAAGATCAGAGTTTTTGGCGACTTAAAGTCGTGGAAGGTAGCGTCTATTTTGTGTGCCGAACTGTCCTTTGATTATATACCTATAGAACCTAAATGACTCCAATGACCTCTATATATATATATATATATACCTGGCCCTTCCAAAGGGTGCCAAATGGTTCCTAAAGGGTTTCAATTTACCATCCCATCCTCTACCAAAGCAACATAGCTGGCTGGAATATGCCCGTCTTCAATAGGTTCAATACATCGACTCAATCCGGGTCCATTTTCCAGCCAGCTATGTCAGCTATGTTAGTTTACCGAAGTGTAAGTATTATACCCTAAGAATCCAGACCCTAGAGGTAGAATTAATGTTATATATACCTGGAACCTGTTTATCCTCTATTTTGGGGCTTGAACCCTACAAAAGAAGGCCTTTTCCAATCGAAATAAGGGCCGTTTGGGTTCCAGGAATACTATATATACATTTGAAACCACCGCCTAGATATTGACCTCCTGGAAATATATTTCATTTATAAGTTCATTGGTGAAAAGTTTGTCCACACAAAGACCTGGGGGTTAAAAACCCTTTCCGGCGGCCTGCGTGGTTGACCACCACCTGACAGTCCAAAAGTTTTTTTGGAAAAACATCTTCCCCCGGTCCCCCGGTTGAGGTTGATTTTTTGTTACCAAGGATGAATCATAGCTACCCTGTGATTTTGAGGATTCTGGGCTTCTAAACGGCTCCTAATTTTAGTAGGAAAATACATCATCTCTCTCTAGGAAACGGGGAAAATGCCGGAAAATCATCGACTCAAAAGTGCCTTTTTTTCGGGATGGGGATATGTGATCGTTCCATATCGTTTGGGTAGGTATAGCTGTATAAGTTGTGAAAATTAACCATTCATCCTTCCAACCAGGAGACATCCACCACCTATCAATAGTTGTTTCTGGTTCCCTTAATAGGTGGTAGGTGATATATAAGTCGTATATACTGCCAATTGGGGGACTATATGGTACCTACCACCTATTAAGGGAACCAGGAAACTCCATTGAACCTAGTTTTTTTGTTACCACGGATTTTAATCATAACTACGTGATTTTGACGATTCATCCTAACCAAGGCTCCTTAGCTCCACCGCCCACAGGGAAAAAAACAGTGCAAAAGTGTGCAACACATTTTTCTCGCTTGGTGTTTTTTTCACCATCCCATCTGAAAAAATGTTAGTCAAAATGGGTTCATCTTCCCCATAATAGAGGTGAACATGAAATATATTTGAAACTACCACCTAGATTTCAATCGAAGTTGGCAGAGTTTTTGGATGTTTATCAACATGGGTGAGTGTAGAATTGTCAGTGAGAAGTCGTCTAGTAGATGGTTTCCATGTATACCATTTACCATTGGAGTTTGGCTGAAAGTGTCTATATAATCAGTTTTCAAACTGGATATGTTTGTACCACCTTGCTGCTATGCAAAATGGTCCCATGATCTATGCAACAGTCATTCCTCTGATGAGACCAGAGATCTATTTGAAATCTCACATCTCCAGGGATGAAGGAGTTGGTGGCACATGGTACTCCGTAACTTTGTCAAAAACCCTGCTCTTAAGCAAGGTAAATCGTGGTGTGTTAACACAAAATTGTGTTCCACGAAATTCAGATTAGCAAAAAGATCAACACATTAGCGCACCTTATATATCTTATATTTTTTGTAAGGTTACATTATGTACCCTCCCTAAAACTAACAGTTCGCACCTGAAAATAGACCCCTGGAAAAGGAGATTCCGGCATTGGAAACCTCCACTTTTAGGTGCGAACTGTTAGTTTTAGGGAGTGTAACTGGTAGAGTCCTACCTTGTACCAATGGGAAAAATATTTGGTCGACTTTGGATCTGCAAGTCGCCTCCACTAGGCACCGAAGGTCCCGCGGCTGCCGTGGGTGAAACTGCCGGTGTTGTCGCTGCCGGTGTCGTCGCGGCAGTGACCTGCAAGTCGAGGTGGTTGGTTCACCAACCGATGGGATGAAAATGGGATAAAAAGGTCCACCTACATTTACCAACAAACATCAACCATAACTAGTTTTGGTGGTTTTTCACCAACCCAGTTTGAAAAATATTATATAGTCAAAATTTGGCTTTATTCAAAACATATGTGACCTTTATGGGAAAATAACTGCTACGTCTATACGTACGGACGTCTGCGCGGACACATGGACATGGGTTTTGGTAGTGCGCATGCGTACGTGCGGGTGTGCGTACGTGTGAGCGTATGTGCGTACGTGTGCGCGAACGTGCGTGCGTACGTGCGTACGGACGTGCGGACGTGTGTACGTTACGTTACGTTGCTTATGTGTGCGTGTGCGCATGCATGACTTACACACGAACCAAACGTTGAAATAAATTTAAATTACATTATAATTATTATATAAATAAAATATATATATTTTTTATATTTTATAATTATATCATAAATAAAAATATAATATATAATTTATAATTATATACTATAATATAATTAATAATTATTTATTTTCTATTCATGATGACACTCTGACACACTGTCTGTATGCAATGTAAAGTATCAGTAGCAGCTGTCCAAGTAGTGGCTTTTTTCTCGGGCTTGTGGCAAGTGCGGCCTTTTAAAGGCAAAGAAGTTCAAACCAAGCTGGAAAATTGAAATTTGCTATTGCTGCATCATCATTGTCGGCCATTGGAATCGGATCTCAAGTTGATCTCAATCTCAAGCGCTTTGATGGTCGTGGAAGTGCAGGTGCATCTGCTGCATCAGTATCTGCAGCGGCAGCGGCAGCATCAGCATCATCTTGAACATCTTGTGCACGTTTTAGCATAGTGAGATCTTCAACCACTTTCTGCCAGCCCAGCATCTCACGCTCTGCGACAACTATCATAAGCTTCGTCACCCGCAGCTTCTCTTTCTCTGGAAACGGCTGTGGTTCTTCTGGCTCGGCTTCAATTTCAAATTCATATTCCTGTGGCTCTTCAGTTCGAAGTCGCTCACTGAGACTCTTTTGATTCCGACTCCAAAACTGTTGACAATGGTTAGCAAGGCGATTGTCAGCAAGAATTCCGGACCCGATCATCCTGTTCATGCTCAGACCAATCTCATTTCTCTGGAGAAGGTTGGCCTCCATTGTCATTGCCCGAATTGACTTCGCAATAGATTCACTCATGATTCTTGACTTGATCCCAAATTTCAGGCACATATGAATCATATGAAGTGTGAGTGCATGTACCAGTAAGTCATCATCATCATCATCATCATGAATCATTCATTCAGAATCATCATCATTATCATTCATATTTATTTGATATGATATGATATTATCACATCACGCCAATGCTGCAAATTCCACAGCCAGCCAGCCAATTCTCTGACTCTCGCCCTTTTCTGCAAACGTGCGATGCGTACACTGCCTGCCCCCGTGAAACTGTAGCGGAAAGCCACAAACTGTAGACTGTGACTATGACTATTGACTATTAGTAGCAGCTTGCAGACATGGCCAAAAATCTGTGCGGTGGCAAATCTGCAGCTGGATTCAATCCAACTAACTCTGGATTCATGAGTTGGCCGAAAACAAAGACTGCCCCCGACGCCATGTAGCATCAGTCAACGTTCGGACCATGTTTTCCACATCGTCATTCTCAGACATCTCGGATTCTGAGAAATACATCAGACTGCTCAAGATTGCAAAAACCACCGCCAAGACTACATTGCCAGAGAACCTCAGATCTCAAGTTTTAAAGAAAACACGTGCAGTGTGCCTGTGAAACAAACTTTCGGTACTGAAGGAAAAATCATCATTTGTCAATTGTCATCCTGAATCTTAAGAATGAAAAGTAAAAGTTACATATAATAATAATAATAAATATTTTTATAATTATAAATTATAATATAATTTGAAAAAATAAAAAAATAATATAATATAATTAAAATTAATAATTTATAAATTATAATTAAATGTAAATTATATAAATTTAAATAATGATAAATTATAAATCATATTTTATTATATAATATATAATTTTTTGATATGATATGATATAAATACAAGAATCAGAACCAGTTACTAGTTGGATTGGTGGAGTGAAGAAGAAGAATAAAACAAATGCAAGAAATTAAGCCAAACCACGCGTTCCCTGCCAAATTGCCTAATTGGCTTTCGGAATACTCTCCCAGCATGTCAGGTTCAAAAGAAAGGCCCTGTAATCGTAATAGTTCTCGCCCCAGCAAAAGCCGGTTGTGCTGAAAGCTCCAAAGCAATGTCCGGGGTAAAACAATTGGCGCCGTTTGCGAAGTGCCAACACTGTAGCGATTGGCAGAATGGTAGATGTCTGCGTACGATACGTGCTTCTTCGAACGGAACTTGTCATCGCAGGCAAAACCCACGACCTCAAGGATGAGTTTTTCCAAAAAAGTCGTCACAAGTCACAAGTCATATCAAATGCAAGGATGACTCACTTAAATCAAATCATATCAAATCGTGATAAAAAATGAAGCGCACTGTTGCAAACAAAGCCTGCCTCTTTTGCCCGTTCTGTGAGCACTTCGAACCACTTGGACTTTCCAACGGCTTTCGGAATTTTGAGTGGCCACTGAATTCCTCCTGAGCAAACAAAGAAAACACCTCTTGAGGTTTATAATTTATATTTATATTTATTCTGATTCTCTCTCTCTTTTTTACTCAAAGAGTCAAAGATATGAAATGATAATTATTAATTATTAATGATTTATGATTCAATTATGATTGATCAAATAATAGAATGAATGATGGAATATTTTGACTTTTGAAACTAGTCGTCAGAGCCATAGCCAGGGTCATAGCTGTTATATGATTGAGATTTATAGTTGTCTATTTTGTGATCATTCACGATTTAGAAGCCTTACTGTGTGCAAGCCTTCCCTCGCATATCAACCAAGCCACGCTTTTCTGCGACCGTCATGTGCAAAGCTTTCCAAGCATTCTTTGTATCTCCGGCTTCCTTTGAAGTTTCATTCAACCAATCTAGGTAAGTAGCCAGGGCAGGATCGTTGTCTTTCAGCAGGAGTCTTTCCTCGCAAAAATTGAAAATCGCAAGTCACAATTTGTTTCTTAGTCAAAGGTATGGGTTGCCCAATCCAAATTCAAAATTTCATCAATGTATAGTAAAGATCAAAAAAAGATTGTGATTGCCTGCCTGCACTGAAAAATCATCCGAATGGATGATGGTGATGATGATGATGATGATGATGATGATTGATGATGGTGATGATGATGATGATGATGACTCTGATGATGATGATGATGATGATGATAATGACGATGACGATGATTCGATGATGATGATGATGAATGATGATGATGATGATGATGATGATGATGATGATGATGATGACTTTGATGATGATGATGAAAATGATGATGACAATGATTCGATGATGATGATGATGATGATGAATGATTAATGAGGAATGATGAACGATGATAGTGGTCAATGATAGGGATGATGATGGATGATGATGATGAAGATGATGATGGTGGTGATGGTGANTGAATGAAGCCGAAACACAACTGGAGGAGCTGTGATATACAACATGCGCAAAACCATCTTCATATGATCAAAAAACTTGTCGACCGGAGTTGCAATATCTCTGGCTTTCTTCCGGATGCAAATGAAATACACTCTTGCTCGAGACTGAGGAAGTCCGTACCAAAATGAGTTTAGGAGGAGGCACTGCACGGCATATCCTTGCTCTTCGATGCGGTCCATGCAGAGCTTCAAGTTTGATTCCCTCGGTAAGTCAGTCATGGGCAGTATTTGATATTATTATTGATTGATTGACTGATATGATATGATTCGATTTGATATGGTATATATTAAATTAATTTATAATAATATATAAATTATATAAATTATATAAATATATATATATTATTATATAAGTAAAGGATTTTTTCAATAATATTAATATGAATATGATTCATGATACAGTGATTCATATGATCATATGATTTGAATTTGAATCAAATGCATGCTTCCTCTGGGTCAAACATCCTTTCCGAACAATCCGTTCTCTGAAAAAACAGGTTTCGAACAAAACAAAAAGAAATACACAAATACAAACCGAGGATCGATTCCTCCTCCTCTCGCTCAATTGCAGGCACATTTTCCAATAGCGCCCAGTCGGGCTTTGCGATCTGCAAAATGTCCATGCACCCATCGAATGTACTCACACTGGCTACCTGTGCCTCAATGGCCCATGGCAACTTTTTAAAAGTTCAGTTCTGCACGCAATAAAGAAGTTACGTCCGTATTAGTACAGTATAATTACAGTATCAGTATCAGTGTAATTTACAGTAATTCTTCAAACATCCTCACACTAAGAAAAACTCTTTGAAAAAACAGTACAGTCAAAGTCACGTCAGGGTCACCTTCATTTGCACGCTGCATTGCTGTTGCGTTTTTCTTCGCCTCTTTATTCAGCCTGGAGTAGCTTGTGCAGCTGAAACCAGCTGCGAAACAACTTATGGGCAGCAATGGGCATGCTTTACAGTGCTGGACGCACCGTCTGCTCTCCTCATCCTTCAGCTTCGTGATATCCTCGCTAGGGGTATTTCCAATGTCCGCCACTATTCGCCGCCAACATTAACAACATTAACATTAACAATTAACAACAACAACAACAACAACAACAACAACAACAACAACAACAACAACAACAACGACAACAACAACAACAACAACAACAAAATCATCGAATCATCATCATCATCATCATCATCATCATCATCATCATTCATCATCATCATCATCATCAGAATCATCACCCGAATCATGAACACTGAGCGAATGCCCCAATGACACGTTGAAATTGAAACGTACCAAAGAAGACTACGGCTACAACGACAGTCCTCAAAGATACATCCTGGCTTTGATCCCACCGCTTCGATCGATGCTTCTACAAAGCATTGCTTCCATTCATTCAACTCGCAAGCGAAGCCATCTTCCACCTGCAGAGCACGACATCATATCCTACTAGGGCAAAACACAAGCAGTAATGCGTACTGCGTAATGATAACGATTCAGATTCATGATATGATATGGTTAGTTATTATAAGTTATAAGTTATAAGTTAACATTCTCTGATTTGAAATGATTTGATATAGCTCATGACTCATTGCTCACAACTTACGATCAACACAACTGTTTGGTCGGCCAAGAAGCCTCAAGTTCAATTTCGAAGGTGTCCTTGATCGCGGTGACTACATGCCTCAAGGCCTGCTCAAACCTCAGGAGAAAATCAATCTCCAATTGTAGACTGTAGATTTAAATCCAAAAACACTCCAAAAATGTCAACCGCAAATTCGAATTCAAATTATTTGTCATTGCAGATCTCAGATCATATTCAGAAATTCAGATTCATCACATTCATCAAACAAGAACAACCGTTTAGAAAAGGTGCGAGGCTGTTCCACTGCAACCAGATCCTGGTACGATGATCTTGGGCAGACTCAAGAGATGTCGGTAGATCTGAGAATCCTCGTTCTCCACATGATACTTCATCAGCATTGCCGCCATTACCTCGCGAATCACAACTTTTCACAAAAAAGGAAAGGCAATGGCAATGACGACGTGACATGATTTAACATGATTCAGAGATTCATCTGAATGTTCTGGCGATAGGTTCAGAGATTCATCTAAAACTAAAACTGTAACTCCTCTTATCTTTTTGACTAAATCAAATATACACAGCCAAGTTTCCCTAGCAGCAGAACCCATCATGTTCTCTGGGTCGGGGTAGTCAGCAAGTGCTTTTTTGTATCGTTCGTTGGCAACTTTCCGGGGAAGCCGACCATAGTCATCCGTGCCTGATTGGACAATGAATCAGAATCAGTGTCATCAACTGAATGAGCGAGTACAGTATGTACTGTATTGTATGTCATTAGTCATGAGTAGGTACTGCTGCATGCCATGTACTGCATAGTCTGTACAGTACAGTAAATCAGGAAAAGGCTACAGTTTCAAATTGAAAAGAAAGATAGTCATGAGTCATGAGTCATAAGTCATAAGTTAAGTTTTAAGTTATAAGAATAAGAAGAGTCAGCGTCAAGGTCAGAGTCATGAGTCGCAGTCATAGTCATAGACAGTGACATAGAGTAGTCATAGACTCATAGACATAGTCTTGAGTCATAGTCATTGTTCAGTCCATGTTCAAATTCAAATTCATTCATTTTCGCAAAACCAAAACCCGAGGTCCCTACCTTTCCGAGCTTCAATTGGCTTTGACTTTGATCTTGCCTCTTTCCTCTTCTTCCCTCCGTTCTCTTCTCTCTCCTGCTTCCTTTGCTTGTCCTTCTCAAGTTGAACCTTAAGCTTCATCTGGTTCTTTGAAGTGAAAAATCCTTGATCAATGTCCTTGCCTTCCTTGAGTCTCGTCTGGTAGTAGTGAATCCATTCTGCCAAGTCCGAAGCTTGGTCGTCGCTCTCTGGGTCACCAAATTTCCAGTTCTTTTCTGACTCTTCATCGTCAACAAGTGTCTTTCTGTATGCGGCATCAAAGTCCAAAAACCATGTATGGTGACAAGCCCTCCAAAGTTCATACAGGAAGTCGTAGTCCTCATCCTGAAACAACTCATCAAGCCGTTGCGGGTGTGCTGTCTTGTAGTTGACCTGTTTCTTAGGCTCTTGTGGCGTTTCGGACTCAGCCTCTGAACTACTTGAATCGGAACCATAGCTATCGCTAGATGATGCGCCATTTTCTTCCTGAGTTTGTTGGGGTATAAATCTAAGTCTAGGTCCTTCTTGCTCCTTCTTCTTCCTTTGCTGATCACTGTCCAAGATCATGTCAAGTTGCTCGCCCAGACTCATCGTCTCTGGATCACGATCTGCGTCTTGGTCACAGTCAAAGTCTTCAGACTCCGAATTGATGACGATTCTGCTGCCTTGCTCCTGGTCCTGGACTTGTGCTTGGACTCCTTCTACTTCTTCCTTCTCATCCTTCTTTCCTGGCACTGGTTGCGATTCTGCTACTGCAGTCTCTGCCATCTCCATCTCTGCCTCTTTCTGCTCCTTCTTCTTTTCCTCCTTCTTTTGTGGCTCTGGCTGCAAATCTGCTGCCACAGTCTCTGGCATCTCAATCTCTTTCTCCTCCTTCTTCTTTTCGTCTTCGGTTTGTTCTTGGACTGCTTCTACCTCTATCTCAATCTCTTTCTCATCCTTCTTTTGCAGCTCTGGCTGCCATTCTGCTGCTGCAGTCTCTGGCATCTCTTTCTCCTTCTTCTTCTTTGCCTCTTCGGTTTGTTCTTGGGCTGCTTCTACCTCGTCTATCTCTTTCTCATCATTCTTGTTTGTGGCTCTGGCTGCGAATCTGCTGCCACAGCCTCTGGCATCTCAATCTCTTTCTCCTCCTTCTTCTTTTCCTCTTCGGTTTGTTCTTGGGCTGCTTCTACTTCTACCTCTTTCTCATCCTTCTTCTTTTGTGGCTCTGGCTGCAAATCTGCTGCCACAGTCTCTGGCATCTCAATCTCTTTCTCCTCCTTCTTCTTTTCGTCTTCGGTTTGTTCTTGGACTGCTTCTACCTCTATCTCAATCTCTTTCTCATCCTTCTTTTGCAGCTCTGGCTGCCATTCTGCTGCTGCAGTCTCTGGCATCTCTTTCTCCTTCTTCTTCTTTGCCTCTTCGGTTTGTTCTTGGGCTGCTTCTACCTCGTCTATCTCTTTCTCATCATTCTTGTTTTGTGGCTCTGGCTGCGAATCTGCTGCCACAGCCTCTGGCATCTCAATCTCTTTCTCCTCCTTCTTCTTTTCCTCTTCGGTTTGTTCTTGGGCTGCTTCTACTTCTACCTCTTTCTCATCCTTCTTCTTTTGTGGCTCTGGCTGCAAATCTGCTGCCACAGTCTCTGCCATCTCTGCCTCCTCTTTCTCCTTCTCCTCCTCGGCTTGTTCTTGGGCTGCTTCTACCATCTCTTTCTCATCCTTCTTTTCGGACTCTGGCTGCAAATCTGCTGCCACAGTCTCCGCCATGTCTGCCTCCTCTTTCTCCTTCTCCTCCTTCTTCTTTTCATTGTCGGCTTGTGCTTGGACTGCTTCTGCTTCTACCCCTGCCTCTGTCTCTGCCGTCTCTGCCTCTTTCTTCTCGTCGTTCTTCTTTCCGTCTCCGTTTCCTCCTATTGTGGCAGCGGCATTGTCGAACTTCATACGTTTCGGGCTCCTTTCTCTTACTCCTTCTTCTGGGGCATCGGGGACGTCTTTTGAATCTTTTGCTGCTCCTTCCCCTTCCGTTGAAGCATCAAGAATAGCAACAGGCTGCTGCTTCTCTTTCGCCTCTACCTCTGCCTCTTGCTCCATCTCCTCAACATGTGCTTCTGCTGTCTCTACCACGGCCTCTTCTTTCTCCTTTTTGACTCGCACTGGTTCAGTCCATTTTGCACGGGCTGAAGTTGAAGCTTCATCACTGCCATTGTCATTGTCTGTCTTGATTCTCTTAGCTTCAGGAGCTGCCTTTGCTTTCGCTGCTGACATGAAATCGGCAATGCTTCCACTTCCACGGCTTGATTTCTTTGCCGCCACCTTCTTACTGGTCGCCTTAGTAGTACCTTTACCTGCTTTTCCCATTGCAAGCTGAAGAGGAATTCCTCCAATCGCAATGCCACAGGGAAGTATACCAGTAAGCAATGAACATTGCAACATCTAACAAACTACGTTCGTGACATTAAACTATTCCGATTCACTTTAGGATTTTTGTGCTTGTTCTGATCATGCATCATGAATTTGATTTTCAATCTAAGGATCTAAAAATGACATCGATGTCGAGATTCCTTTGTTGCTTTGTTCCTTGAGTCTTGGGGCTGAGTCAAAACCCGCAAACAAGTTGCTAAGTTGCACAAAAAGGGAGAAGTCTTCCACCACCAAACATGTGAGGAACCTGCACTTGCCAACTTTGCTGCTGCTGCTGCTTTTTGCCAACTTCCGCTTCCCTGCATCTTAATCTCAAAGTCTTGGATAGATTGTTGTGTGGATTAGTATCGGATTGCCAGAAAATGCTAACCCAAACCCCAGCTTCCAACAAGCCACCAAAGCCACCAACAAACTTCCTATGGTACCTGAACCTAGCTATGGTTCTCTGTACAAGGCCCAGATTATCAGCAAAGCAAAGATCTGAACAAAGCATCAATCAAATTGTCGAATCATCATCATAAGACGGTACAGACTAGAAGCAATAGATCTAACATTCAAGACTAGTTCTAAGATCAACACTCAACACTTCGCTGCGATTGGGCCAATCGCAAGATTGGATAGATATGGTACTTGCACTTTGTTCACGACGAGGCAGTTTTTGCCTTTTTGGGTGGGGGGGCTGAAAGATTGGATTGAAGCTCAAGCATGCGTTTCCTAATTGCGTCTGGCAATTCAATCGAATTCTCCTGTATGAAGTTCAAAGTCGCTTCAACATTGCCTGCAAGACTTGGGGCCTTGCACAGGGCCGCCTTGGACCGCAGGATTTTCAAACACGTTGCAAGCGATGCCAGTGCCAACATCTCCTTCACACAATCTATAGCCTTGTCTTGGCCTGGTAAAAACTTTTTCTGGTCTGGCTCATCTAAACCCAAATCCTTGCAAAACGTCTCAGCAATGCGAAGCGTGTCTTCAATGTCGGTGGCTAAACTCATGAGTTCGGAAGAGAGCTTGTTTTCCATCATTGCGTTCACAAATTCCTGCTCACTGTCTGCACTGAAAACTGGTAAAGGCCGCAACCCCTCAAACTTCTCAATTGCCTTGCTCAACACTTCCTGATTGATCTCTGAAGCCTTCCTCAACTTACCCTTGAAGAAAGCGAACTGATTTGCCTTGGGTTCTAGTGCAATGTAAATGCAAACAGCATAGTATGGCATGATCAATGGTATACGGTATGACTCATGACATGAAAGATGATATGGTCCATGGTCACTGAAAGATGATATGGTCCGAGTCCATTTGAAATTATGACTTATGACTTATGACTTATGACTACTCAATGTCAACGTCTCAAAGATCTGCTCAGTGTTTTCAACTAATTTCAGAAAGATTCATGTCACTGTCAATGATTGATTTCATCAAATCAAAAGATAACAAACTTCCGAACAATGATTGAGAACATGAAAAAGGATGAGTCGATGAGGCACAAAAAATCCAGTGTAGTCATCGAAGGACTCGTGAGACAATGCAGAACTATTCGCAGAGATATCTTGGATTAGCTTCTCCACAAGTGGCCTATCAAAGGGATTCGAAATGCTGCATTAAAACATCAAAAATCAAAAAACAGAACTTAACTTCCAGCCGCAAAACATTAACTTTCCAAAGTCTAAACACCAACTAAGTTTTTTGGCCCAAACACGCCAAACATCAACAGAACCCCCAAACCTCCATGTATCATATTCGAACTTCACATCCATTGTCACTTTCGAATCCTCGGGCATCTCAAGGACGGCGACAAAGAGTTCCCAACACGCACGAAGAAACTTGCCGCACTCTGCAAAGTCACCCTTGCTCTTTCTCACCTGTGCTTCCAGCCAGACATGAAACTGACCTTTGCAATATTCAGTGATCCTACCCAAGGTGTTTTGGACAGACGCTTCGTTTTTCTTGGCTTGATTCAAACCGGTGACCAGAAAGGCTGCATCTCCACATGTCTCCATAGCAGACTTGATTTTCTTCTGAATCTCATCACTCAGTTCACCCTTGATTCCATTCATCGTTCTGTCCTTCATGAGCTTTTCAAGCAAAACGATGGGAGTCTGCATGATCTTTTTCCAGGAAGCGGAAAAGATTCGATCAACTTGAAGAGCAACTTCCTCATGGAACGGTTTCATCCTGTCATGGTGTCCAGGAGCACGCTCCTTCATGAAAGTTTTGAACTCATCCTGCCACACAGTGAATTTGGAACACAATGAAGTAGATGTTGCCCTCACAGAAGTGGAATCTAGCCCATCATCACCACTTTGAAAGCTTGCCATTTCTTTTGACAAAGCTGTGTTGGTATCATAGAAAGCCAAGATCTGGTTGATGTTGGTCGGGTGGTTGATGGATCGTTTTTTGCAGGCATCCCGTACATCAACTTTGTTTTCCACGCCCCGCAATTTGCAAATATGCCAAGATGGAGTAGGTGGGAGTACCCAAGAAGCTTTGCCATTGGACAGAATCTTCACTTGCTCATCCATCCAAGTGTCGAACTCACGATTGCAATGACATCCTAGGACCAAACTCATCATTTCGACCAAAGATGCATTCGCATCAGACAATGCCACAGCACGAGTCTTCTCTTCACCATTGCCAGTGTTTGTGTCCTGGGCAAGCTCAGTGATGCATGCTCAAGCTTGAACGTATTTAAATGATATTGATATTATTATTAATTATTATAAAATCATATCATCATACGGTACCATCATAACATGCGAACCAACATGAATCACATGTAATTATATCATATCGTATCATTCATAACTTAACAATGATATAATTATATATTATTATTCTTATTATGATAAATTATGATTATGATATTGATTTGATATGATATAAATGTAAATCCGGATGTGATTGGGATGATCTGAATCTGAATATTCAAAAGAGCCTCGTGAGATTGATTCCTAGCTTTATCAGCTTATCACAAACAAAAATGGTGACAGCACTGATGAGCAACTTTGAAACTCATGATAATTCTAATTATGATGATGATGGTGGTGATGATTAGAATTGATGATGAATGATGATGATGATGATGATGATGATGATGATGATGATGCTGATGATGATGATGTTGATGATGATGATGATGAATGATGATGATGATGATGATGATGATGATGATGATGATTGATGATGATGATGACGACGACGACGATGATGATGATAATTATAATTATAATTATTAATTATGATGATTCATGATTCACGATGGTCAGTGATTGATGATGATTGATGATGGTTGTGATAGAGTACTTAGAAAAAGACATGAATGATAATGACTCATGACAATGTAATAATTTAATGTACTGTAAAGTAATGATGCATGCTGCATGATGATGATTCGAATGACGATGGTGATGGCGCAGCATAGCCAAGGCTCCTTGCTCTTGACAGCAGCAAGTGCATCTGCCAATCTTGCAACTTCATCGACAGCATGGTTCAAATCCGTTGATTCGTTGAAACTGCCATCTTCGTCGATGCCGTTCTTAAGCACCTCCAAGTGAGCAGCACAATCAACCTGGACAGCATCAATTTCCTGAAGGGAATGGACAGCCTTGAGCTTCTTTGAAGAAAAGTCTCGGGCAAGCTCAATCAATTTTGTGCCTTGTGGCAAGGCTTTGAACGTGGCTAACACCATTTTCTCTGCTGACGCGGTCTCATCTATAGCCTTGAGGGCCCGGATCACTTTCATGGGGCTCTCCTCTGTGGCTTGCAAAATGAAACTCAGGTTTGCAAATTCTTCGGCAGCATCCTTTGAGGGCAAAGCAAAACTACCTTCTTGTCCACCCATCACCTTCACAAATTCCAGCAATGGTTCCATCGAGTCATGCCAGGGCTCATGACTCATCATCAGAATCATTCAGACAATTCGCAAATTCTATTACAACAATAGACAACAACTCACAGGACAATTATTTGTATGTTATGTACAATTATGTTATATTATAATTATATTATATAAAAAAATATATTTAAATTTATATTATATTATATTAAATTATTTTATAATATTATATTATATATTGTTATATTGCATTATTTTATACTATATCCTATTATATTATGTTATATATTATATTACATGAAAACTATAAAAAAATATAAAGTCTTCAAAACGATAATGATAAATTTAATAATAATAATAATAATTTTGAATATTAATGATTCATGATAATTCAGAACTCATTCAATATCAGCATGATTCGACGAACGACAGACAGGGACAAGGCACTTGTTCCAGAGGAACTCCTTTGATCAACTTCTGCAAGCAAACATTGGAGTTCTGCACAAAGAACAGGTCAAGGTCGTGCTTGTCCATGTCTGGGCAACAACGCTTCAAGAACTTGTAGGTGGTGTCTGTCATGCTGCTCCAGCGCTTCCACTTCAGATCGTCGTTCCACATGAGCTTCGCTATCATCTTGTAAACGATGTCTGAGAATTCAGCACCAGCATCACATAAAGGAATCACCTTGGAATAGCACTCATCGCCAGCATTACCGCAGTCACTTGACATTGGCTTGGACAAAAGCTTTACCAGTTCACTCATTAAGGTGAGCTTTTGTTCGAAGTCATTTGCATCTTCGATTGCCGACTCTGCTGTATCTCCAGTCCTCCTCTTCACAGACCGCTTGCGAGCCCTTACCACTTTCAAATTCGTGTCAATCTCCTTTTTGACATCATGTAAAGCAGTTTTGTACTCCTCCTCAGACTCCGGGCAAAGCCTGAGGCAAGCTTTGCAGGTGGGCTCAAAATTGGCAACCCAAGATTTGTCTGCCTCAGCGACAGCATCTGCAGCAGAAGAAGAAATCTTCTTCTCAGTCGTTGTCTGTGTTGAAGGTTTGGCAGGCGTAGTCGAGGGTTTCATCGATTCCACCAACGATTGTGCTGCTTCTGCTGGCGCTGGAGTTTGAGGCTTTGTCGTTTCACCTTTTGTCCTACTTTTGGTTGCTTTTGTCTTTGACTTTGGCTTTGCTTCCCCCTTTGGTGCCGGGATGCATGGTTTGATGCATTGCAATGACTGCAAAAGTGAACCTGCTCCAAACTCACCATCATCATCTCCTCCAGTCTGACGCTGCTGCGATATATCCATTGGAGCAGGCAGTGTCGCATGGGAAGAAGCCTCTGCAGCAGCTGCAAACACGTGCAGCTTGGAAGTAGGCGTATGTTGAATAGCTGCGACTGTGGCCAACACCCCACCACCACCATTAGCTACTGAACCTGCATCTGTTGACTCTTCACCAATACCACCGTCAATACCATCCATCAATCCTTTCAAAGCGGATGCCCTGCAAAACCTCTTTGGTGCATTTGTTACATGAGCATGTCGAGCACCATCCAAGACAGTCTTCCGTGCACTCTCAAGAGCCTTGTCGATCACCCCTTCAGAAAGCTGAGGATCATCAGAGGACATCAGCTCGTGAGTGCGCTTGACAGTAACCTGGGGCGTCACAGATTGAAAAGATGGACTTGTTACGTAACGTAACATCTTAGTAAGCTGAATCACACAAGCAAATTCAAGTTAGTCACATCAAGCCTTTGATATGTGATATGATCTGATATGATTCTGATTCTAATTTCTAATTATGATTATAAATTATGAATCATGAATTTTGAATCATAACCCTGAGTCAAGATACGCCACTTGAATTTTCCATCTTGTAAATGCCTCTTTGTCCATCTTCCCACATCAGTTTCCATTGGCGGCCAGCCACAACAACCTCAATTCGTTCAACGACGATGTCCATGTCAGCATTTTTCTGGTAAATCTGAATTGAATCTGAACCAGGTCATGAGTCATGTGTGTTTTCTGATAGTGAAGTGACAGTGATATGAATCATATCATCAGTAGTGATATCAAATCGAACCGCATATAAACAAAAACATTGTGAAAATTGAAGATTAATTTTAATTGAATTAATTACTCACTTGTACCTAGTAGTTGATTGGTGAATGAATGATTTTAAATGAGTTCAAGAAACGCCAGCGAGTGTTGTGCTGCCCATCTTTTTGTAGGCAATCTCTCCATCATTTGGTGGACCATGCACTGATGAATAGGTCGACAACTCCACGAAGAATTGCAGTGGGGCTATCAATTTTTCACTGGTATCCTCTTCCACCGAAGCAATCCTCATGAATCAAGGCCATGAATCACAGCCTGTGATGAAATGATCAACCATTGAACATCAAAAAAGCATACATCAGTGTCAAATTCATGAGTCAAAAATTCAGATCAGATAATCAGATACATAAGTTACATGAACATATTAATTACTAATTACTTATTTGTATTATATATATTATATTTATATTTATATGTATCTGAGATTTGTACTCTGTAATAAGAGAAATGTATCCGTGTCTGAATCTGTATCTGTGTCACTGTAGTTTTGAAAATGAGCCAAGACACACCCTGGGCCCAAGCTGATCTGCAGTGCGGATTCTGCAGTTTGGGTTGGAAGTTCTGAGCTGAATGAGCGTATCTCTCTGCTTCAAGAACCTTCAGTCAAAATAACATTCATGAAGCACAGCACAATCTCAGTCTCTGAGAAATCACTGAGAAACATGTAACATATCACATATCATATCCTGCCACCAAGATACGCATGCAGTTTGGTAGGGTTTTGACGAAAATAGTTGGCCACTTTCTTGGGCGTCCCGATTTCAGTAGTCCATCCCCCACTGTGCAGCACCTGCAAAAGGCACTGCAATTAAAATTCTATGGTCTATGGCGGCAATACTTTCGGTATGGTATGGCCCATAATGGCGGTACGGGTCAAAGACTAGACTAGACTTTAGATAGAATCATTCATAGTCAAGCACAAAGTCAAAGCCAAAGTCATAGAAAGCAATAGACTAGTCGTAGCAATATTCAGTGTCATAGTCATAGTCAGAGTCATAGTCATAGACATAGAGTCATAGACATAGACATGACTTAGTCAAAGGAATAGTCAGAGTCAAAGTCTATAGTCTATAGTCTTCGGACACCCCCTCTGTACACATGTTATGATAGATATGATTTGATAAATATATATATATTATTATATTATATTATAAAAAAATTATAATATATAATTTAATAATATATAATATATTAAATTAAATATTATTTTCTGCTATGATATATGATTTTGAAAATATATTGAAGTGATTCAATGACACAATGATTCAATGATTCTACCATTTGAACTGCGCAATTGAGCAGTGAATGAATGAATCTGAATCATGAATTATTCTACTCAAACACAAGACCTGTCTTGATCAAACACAGTTGTCGTTGTTTGTCTGTCAAGTTTCTGCAACAGGTTCCGGTTCCATTTGTTTTCACAACTGCTTCATGCAAAACAAGGCGCATTCATGCATAACAAGCAGTTGCATCCAATGGGGGTTTTGCGGGTACCCCTGCCCCAAGGCATTACAGGAAACCAGTTCGCGATGAGTTCGGAATTGGGCACTGGGCAAGGCTCTGTACTCCAGCAAAGACAGAATTGACATCCTCAGCATTCAATGAGTTGCCCTGCAATGTCCATGTAGAACAGTAAAACAATAGAATAGAATAGAAGTGTAAAAAAAGTCAAATCAAAGGTCGAATCATAAATCTCTCAGATGGAGTGAGACAAGAATATCAAGAATTTTACAACGATTATGAATCATGAATAATTATGAATCATGAATCATCTATTCATAATTTTGATCTTTCTGCGCCATCAATGTGGTTATCAATGCCAGCGAGGTTCTTAAAGCCAAATAGTCTGGAGCAAGATCCAAGTCTGGGGGAGCCGGCGGAGCATGTGGCAAAATTGCACGTTTGTCACTTGCCATGTGGCTGCCAAAATGAGCAACTAGGAGGTACGCAGGTAAACTGGCCTTTGTCCCCAAGCCAAAATTACCACTGTGCAGGCACATTCGAATGCAAATTGCATTGCACAGCTGATATGACAAAAGATATTCATGCTTGGAGTTGCTATTCAGAAAGACTATATAGACTCTGTGACTATATGATATGATTGATATGAAAAATATTATTTCATAGTTTATTATATTATAAAAATATCAAATAAAAAACATCTAGTCTATCATCTCATCTTATCAAATGAATCATTGTCATTGTCATTGTCGTTCTAGCTGTCGTCATCGTCATCGCCCTGGCAATGAATTGTCTTCTGATTCTTTGTCACAAACAAACAATAAAGCTAATGTAACTCCGGCCCCATCAAAACTAATACACACGCTTGTTGCAAGTGTCCGCACACATGTGTGCTCGTATTGTACACCTGTATGTACGATCGCNACTACTCCTCCTACTACTACTACTTTTCATCTTTCCGTTGTTCTGCATTTACTGTGACTAGCACGTGCTGTTCGGCCTCACATACATACATACATACATACATACATACATACATACATACATACATACATACATACATACATACATACATTACATACATACATACATACATACATACATACAGTCATACAGACAGACAGACAGACAGGCAGACAGACAGACAGACAGACAGACAGACAGTGACATACATACATACAGTTACATACATTTACATACATACAGACAGACAGACAGACATACAGACAGACAGACATACATACAGTTACATACAGTACACACAAAATCATACTTACATACGGTACGTTACATACATCAACTAATGTATGTACAATTGTACTTGACAGCAGAACAGCATAACATACTATGAATAAGCGAGGAGATGCAATGTTGTACTCACTTGCGGGAATGAAAGCAAACATCCCCTCTATGAGAACATTTCTTACGGCTCATCTTGACTCATGTTTGCGCTATTGCGCAGGACTACCAGACTTGCACTTGCATGCGGAATCGTCGTCGCCGTCGCCGTCCTTATTCTCAATCATCAATTTTCATTTATCATGAATCTGAATCATCATTCATCATCACTGTTACTGTTTACAAATCTATGATTATTATATTATCATGAATCATTATCATATCATCATATCGAATCATATCTGTATCTCAGTATCTCGTCAATCCCGCAAAATGATATCAAATCAAACCATGTCAGTGATGTCACAAAGATGAAATGCTTTGATTTGTCACGTTTCAAATCACATCACGATTTGATATGCAGAGGAAACGTACAGTTTCAGTGAATCTTTGTATGTTAGTTGGTGTTACTGCACCTTGCACAAGAACACGCAGCTCCGAGCCCTTTCCCCTCATGTGTCGCGGACTACTCATGCTGCTTCTGCGTGCAAATTCAGGCCGCTACCATTGCCTTAGATTGCCATGGGCCATATTTATTATTCTGATTCAAAAAGCAAAAGCTATTCTAGATACTGCGCTATAGTGTCCCACGGTGTTGTCATTTGTCATTGTCATCCTCTCATGCTCTCCTAAAAATGCAAACATGGCACCCAGTACATACGTATGTGATCTTTTGCTGCCACTCTTGAAGGTACACGTCGTACCCCTTCAACCATCCAGTTCATGATTTTCTCATTGGCATTTGCAGGAAGGAGCTTGGCACTCTTCAAAACGGTGCAGTCTTTGTGATAGTAGCATTTTGCAGAGACACTGATGTTGACCCCCTTCTTGATCTCTGTGATTCGTCCTCGGTGGCAATTCACAAAGGACAAACCCTAGCATCCATGACCGTGTAATGGTTGTAAGTAAGTAGAATGGCTGTAACTGTAACTGTAACACTATTTGCTTGCTTGTTCATTCGTTCCTTTGTTTGCTTGTTCCATCGTTGTTTGTTTTGGTTTGTTGGTTTAGTTTTGTTTGTTTGTTCGTTTTTGCTTTGTTGGATGTGTTTGCTTTTTCGTTCTACTTGCTATCGCTGCTATCGCTTGTTACTGTTTCCTGCCACTTCTTCCTGCTTGGTACAGTTGGTTGCTGCATGCTGTATGCTTTGTGTCTGTCCAAACACACAAACAAACAAACAAACAAACAAACAAACAAACAAACAAGCAAGCAAGCAAGCAAACAAACAAACAAACAAACAAATCAAACAAACAAACAAACCGAACCAATCAAATCAAATCAAACGAACAAACAAACAAATCACACAAACAAACAAACAAACAAACAAACAAACAAACAAACAAACAAACAAACAAACAAACGAGCAAACACACNAACAAATCACACAAACAAACAAACAAACAAACAAACAAACAAACAAACAAACAAACAAACAAACAAACGAGCAAACACGCAAGCAAGCAAGCAAGCAAGCACATAAGCAAAGAAACCAACAATAAATTAAACAAACAAGCAATCAAAACAAAACCAACAAACAAACAATCAAAACTAAGCAACAAACCAACAAACCAACCAATCAACAAACATACAAGCACACAAGCAAACAAGCAAACAAACAAACTAACAAACAAAGAAACAAAGATAAGTTCAACTGAGGAAAAGTCACATACAGTGACAAGCATGACCACACAGTATCCAAGAATGGGAAACCAACACCAATCATTAGTAAGCAACCAGCCAGCGAAACAAACAGTCAAACAAACCACAAAATACACAAACAAAAAAACAAAGCACAACAAAACTCAACAAACAGAAACAAATGTTCTGAATAATTTTCATAGAATAAAAAATGAATCAAGCTTCAACAATCAAATCAACCAACGCCAACCAACCAACCAAACAAACAAACAAACAACAGTAACAAAAAACAAACAATTGAGCACTGACAAAAGCAGTTTGTGACTTCTGATAAACATGATTCACGACCAAAACCAATCACAACAAGCGGCCCACACACTTGCTCGGTCCGTCTATGAATTCTTGCATATACACATACCCCTTGTCGTCCATGTAGTAGGGTGGCTCTAGCCGATTTGCAGTGGAACCAGAGCCTGTCGATGGGCTCGATGAGGATGCTGATGCTGTTGCGGTCTTCGATGAGGAAGAAGGGTTTTGCACCTGAATCAATGGTAGCGGTAGCGATAGTTATCTATCAGTCTTTGAATCACTGAATCCACGAACATCTGGAAATCGTTGTCCAAGCACAAAAAATGAGCCTTCAACAAACGTAGCATGGTACATTTAGTTGAAGAAGCAAGTATTCTTGGCTATGGCTGGCCTCCGTGTTGGAGCTGGCCTCCGTGTTGGTACTATTGTTCTTCTGTTTGGCTTGCCCCGCTTTCGCTTTCTGCTTTGCAACAGTTGCAGAAGGCTTGTCCTTCTTACAAGCCGTGGAATCGAAACAGTAGCCAAATGAATCCTGACAAACAAAATTTGATGCTGAATTTCTGAAATGCAAGTTCATATTTCACAATATTCTTCATAAAATCAAAATCAAAATATTCAAATTGTCGAAATCAAAAGGAATAAAGGTCAAATGCTTTTTGTATCTTCCCATACAGATACATACACTGCATAATTATAATTATATGATTATATGATTATATGATATTTAGAAAAAAACATGAAACGGTAAACATCATCAATCAATGTCAATGTCACTGACAATCAATGGGTCAATAAAGCCAAACAAAAAGTCAGACCGTAACTTTTCAAATCGAGAATCTGTCATACCTTTGTGCTGGTCTCGAGCATCTAGCCAAGTAGCCTTCAGCTCAGAAAGATCCTCGTCCTCATTTTCCACGTTCTTTTGACTGCGTTCTTTTGACTGCGTTCTTTTGCCTCACCAAGCATTTCTCACAAACATTTCTCTGATATGGATATGAATATGAATATGAAACTGTTAAACTGCTGCTTCTATTATGAGTGGCCTTGCAGAAAATCAAAAACACACCCAAACAAAGAAATGAAATAAATCAAATCAATGATATGATATGATTCAATGATATGAATGATGTGCTACTTTGATATGATAAATGATAATGATAACAATGTTTCTTTGTACAGTCTTTCCATGTCTATCTGTTTGTCTTTATGCTGCCTGTGACACTGTAGTTGTAAAATTCAAGACTCTTGACTCAATGACATGAAAGAAGAATTTATCATTATCATACCAAAAGCAGTAAATAATATATATAAAATATAATATAAATTATAAATAATCTACAATTTAAAATATATCAGTAAAACAAAATGGTACAATTAAATCCAGTAGCTTCAAAGAAAATGTGTTCTGCGCATTGATATTGATTTACAATAGACACAAATTACGATGATATGACATCATTTCTGAAAGTATGAAATGATATGATATGATTCGATAAATGAATTTAAACATCAAATCAAAATCAAACTCAAAATAAAAACCATCGTTTATTGTAAATCAGTTTTATCAATTTTATGATTCATGATCAAAATTAACATTTGAAGACAAACAGAACATTAAACATAATAATAATAATAATATTAATTAAAACCTCATTGAGCAAGACAGGGTCAATAAACCAATCAAGGCTAGGCCTATGGCTATGAGTCATGAGTCTATCAATCTTTTATGTTTAACACATATCACATATATCATATATCATATATCATTGAATCATATAATTCCTGTGACCTGATCCCAAAGTGACAAAGAAAATGCAATCTACGTTTGAGGTCGAAGGTACTCCGGGAAGATTTGCTCGCACTTTTAGCAGCTGCAGCTGGTTCTTCCTGTGCTTTGTATGCAAGCAACTCGGAAACCAATTCTGTAATATCCGGTTCAACTCGGCTACCTTCATCATCACCCCCGGCATCATCGTCATCGTCGTCATCCGATTCATCGACGATACTTGAAAGCTGCACCCAAGCAAATGGACTGTTCAAATGCAGATTGGACAGCGGAGTGTGCACCAATGATTTGTAGTCTCTCGTCAAGCAGTACTGAACAGGAGTGTCTGGCTGTTCCATTGCAAAAGACACGATTTCGGCCATAACACGCCTCATGCTCACGAAGTCTAGGATTTGTTTCTCTCCTGCTGCTTGTGTTCGAAGACGGAAAACATGTGGTGGTGAATCGTCCAGAGTCATGTTTGGCGGGTCTAGCCTCACTCCGTCGAATGTCAATGGTTTGAAAACTGCTTGGGTGATGAGCCATGCCTTCACGACATCCCCACAGTGCGCAAGGAGGATGGGATGCTTCGCAGATGGCAATAATTGCTTGCGGTCAGACTGAACCTGGGGTTTCATTGATCGGCAAACGTTCTTCACTAACCCTAATGCTTGCCGTTGGATATCTTGACTGACTGTGGGAAAGGCCAGTTCAGCTTTGCAGCAAATGTCACTGCAATGATACCTGGGACGAAGATCTGGAATTTCACCACCAGAACAGGCTGTTCCATGGTCCTCACACCATTTCTTGCTGTGAATATTGACTGTTTGCTTTCCCTGAGTAAACGCTTGTACCAGCTGAGGAGCAAGAGCATGATGTTTGTCCCCTATGCCAAGCAGCGTTCCCTGACAACAAACACCCTGATTGAGTTTCTTGATATTCTTGGCCGGCTCAATCGCCTCCTCCCCCACTGCCTGGTTCTTTCTGGTTGCTTCTTGTGCGCAAGACTGTCTCAGATCAGGGTTTGCCTTGCGTCGACGCAGAAGGAACCCAGGGTCATTTGCTGAAACAGTTGTTAAACTTGGAGCTAGCCACAACCCCGTCATTGCCATAGACTGGATACTGGATAGTTCAATGTGCTCACTCATTCTGAATGATTGATTGCGAATATCAAATAAACATTCCAAAATAGATTGAGAAGAAGAGGGAGGGTGGCAAGAACGATTGCTTACTTGGCATCTAGACTCTTGCCCAAATACCTAACGAAAACGTAAACCAAAATCTCAAAACATCTGATTCAAACATCATGAATCATGAATAATATATTTTAAATTTATATAATTTATATAATTATTGATAATAATTCCAAACAAACATCCAAAACACTGATCTCTCTAGGTCATGACATTCGAATTATTGTACATGTTACATGTTTCATGTTTCATTAAAGAGGTGTAGACGTGTAGATTTATTTCAATAGTAGACTATTAGACTATGTAACTACCAAAGAAAAAATAAAGTCGTCTATAATTATACGGTACGGTATAGTCTAGTAGTCTAGTCAGGAGTCGTAGTCATGGTCAGAGTCATAGTCATGGTCTGTCCTAGTCGTGGGTCAGAATCATAATGCGGCAATGCGTTTTAATTCTGAATCAGAATCATAATGCGGCAATCACTTTATCACTGTCACTGAAAATTTGAACCTTACTTCAATGATTTTGGCCCGCAGCGTGCCTGCCATGTCTCCCGAGCAAGATCAAGGACTCGTTGTCTTCTCTCACGTTTTGTTTCCCCAGGCCGTCTAAAACATTGTCTCCAAGCATTTGCCAAATGCACAGTCCAACCATTCATTCTACGTCTCTTGGCTGGTTTCGTAATGCGCTGTGCTGGCTCAACAATCTCTTCAATGTGCTCTTGCACTGAGCGGGATCGTTTGCGTTGATACCCCCTTGGAGCAGAAACCATCGCATTTTCATGGAGCAACTGCAGCTGCCTGCCTTGTGACATTGCAGTTGGAGCCACTTGTTGGGTCTCAGGAGGGAGCAAGCAAGGAAGTTCTGGGGAATTGTCACCCGTCAGAGATTGTCGGACCATATTGGTCACATCATCCGTCATGTCTGCTTCACGCCACCCCTGCCATGGTGGTGCACTGAGGATAGGCTCCGAATCTGTTTCCAACGAAGAAGTCCTCTTGTAATGGTCAGCCTTCAACTCTGCCAAGATGTGTTTGCTGCAGTTTGTCGCTAAGCCAACTGGCTTTCCTTGGAAGGAGGTATATGGTATACAGTATAGTCAGTATAGTTTAAGTATCAATGTAAATGATATTATATAAATTATTTAATTATATAATTATATATATAATATTATATAATATAATAATAATTAAATAAGTCTGTAAGTATCTAGAATCTAAAATATCGGGATAAAAAGTTTGCATTATGCAGCATCATGTGATATGATTCAATTTGCATCTAGCATTGAATTTTTTGTTGAATTGAAAGAGCTCAAACCAAACAAGTGAAAACACCCAACCAGGAACAATGAATCATAATCAAAAATCATGAATAATCATAAGTCTGAAAAAGCTTGCAATTTAATAGCTGCAAAAACAGAAATGACTTAGCCAGTTTGTCATGAGTCATGAGCCAGTCAGTATCCCGTATCCCGTATCCCGTATCAATGATAGCACATCATCCTACAGCCTGCAGATAATCAGAGAATCATACCAAATCAAAATCATTCATTCAAAACAAACGTTTCTCTAATGCAAACAGCAAAAAAGGTACCTCTGGCAGATTTGGCACAGGAGTGGTGGCGAGCAAAGTTGTCCTCAATCTCTGCATTCAAGGGCTTTTGGAATGAGAGCAGTACAAGCAGCTCATGCAAAGCGCCTCCTGAAAGAAAGTCATCCACACTGCGACCCATCTTTTGCAATCGCAAAGAAAAGCCCTCGTCAAGGCAACACTCTTTGGCATCTAAAAAAGCTTGCGCTTCTTTCTTCCTGTCATCCTCATGAATGTCTGTGTCGATGATTTGAAGAAGGCGCCAGGGATAACTCTTGTATAGAATAAATTGCCTTCTCCACAGCCGTGTTGACATCATCAATGTGATGTAGAGAAACAGGTTCAAACTTGCAGCTTCAAATGCTCCCTCTGACCAGCCACTGCCATCCATACCTTTTTCACAGCAGAAAGCACAGAAGGAAAACAGTTGCTCCCACGCCCATATATCATACCTTATCAATCGCCTTCGTAAGTACATGTTACATATCATCATATCATATTACAAATATATCAAAAATCATATATGTATGCGGCTGTATGCGCGAAACCGCAAGGAAAACTAAAGTAAAAACTCAAACAAAAAATATTGTATACTGAATATTGCACTAGACTATACTACAGAAAGTGCAGTGATATGAGTGTATGATAAATGAAAAATGAAATGATAAGAAACACTGTTTCTCAAAAGATTTGGTGGTCTTACGACGAACACCTTCAGAGGATGGGAAAACAGGTTTGAGTCCAACATAGGCTCCCCAAAAAAATGGGGTACCCCCAAAAAGGCAAACTGCGGNGACTATAAGTTATAAGTTAAAGACTATGACTCTGACTATGACTATGCTAGGCTTTGACTATGACTATGACTAACCAGAATTTATAACTTGAACCCAAACGCGTATCATTCATTTCAAATCAGAAATCAAAAAACCATGGCGACATTGTAAATAGACACTGACACCCACTGATGCTACTATGACTCATGGCTATGGCTATGGCCATAAATCATGGATCCCGGATCATCATTCCAACATCTTTATTCATAATCTAGGATGTTCTAATCCTTTCATTTCAAAGTCAGAGTCAGAGTCATTGAGTCATAGTCATAGTCATAGTCATAGTCGAGTCATAGCGGTTACATAGTCCATAACATCACTTCACAAAAGATTTTTGACTATTGACTCTGACTATTCACCATATCATCCATGAAAGCAAACACTAAAGACTATAGACTATCAACAATGAAGCATAGCATAAATAAAAAATAATCATGAATCATAAATCATATATTTATATCATAACATAATTCATGATAATATTATATTTGTGGTCGGTATTGTCTTTGCTCATCTATGACTTTGATTCTGACTTCTATTCTTATGATTCTTATGATTTATGATTCTTACGTTTTATTTGATTCATATCGTTTGTTGTGAAATAATACCAGCCCAAGAACCTTCCAAGTGTCCCAACAAAGAAGACCCAGCAGGAGAAAACCTGCAAAGAACATCTGTTGTTTCACTCAGGGCTGAAGCAACTGGACTCCTGCTCATCGAAGTCAACTGCATCAAAGGGCGTTTTGCCACAGTCTGGCTCAGCCACGCCTGCTCTCGTTGTATGCGGAAAAGCCAGTACATGTATCTTTCCAGCGGGGCAACACAGATCACTGACACGTAAAGCTCAGCAACAGTCTCCTTTCTCTCCACATAGACCGAACTCTTCTTGGCCCTGACCCCCTGAACCTTTGTAGGAGCAATCTCTGGCACCACAAAAGCTGCATGATCTGCATCTCCATCGCTACTCGCTTGAACGATGTCTGAAACCAAAGAGCCAACCAATGCTTGCATACTTGCCTGTCCGATATCTCGTCGTTTTCTGGATTTGAAGATAGAAAGGAAGCCAGCTCGAAAGATACCATGGCAGCAAAGCCCCATCCTCGGTCGTCAGTCAGCCGTCAGGAGTCAGGAATCAAAACAAACAGTTGAAAGTGGGGAATGAATCGGAATGGAATGAATGAATGATTGATGAAATGCATCATTATTATTTTGATAATTATAAATTATAATTACATTATATAAAATATATTTATAATTTATAATTTATAATTTATAATTTATAATCTATAATTATAATAAATCAATCATAATTATCATTGAATGAGTAATCAAGGACCACCACCCGCTACTGATACTGATACTGATACTCAATCGTTCTTTGACAGATGATAATTGATTAATCATTCTTCACGAAAAGATTGTGAACTAAATTTACCTACTATGACTCTAGCCAAACTAGCAAACACCCCAACAACCTGCAAACAATCACTGCTGTGACAGTGACAAGAGTCAGAAACCATTTAGCCGACTTGGAACATTTGAGCCAGCGAGAAACAGCTGGTACACTGGGTTTGCTGGCGAGGACTATCTCCACAAAAAGGTCAGCTCCTACTTGTCTCAGCGCAGCGGGCGTCAACCCACCACATGGGCAACCCATGAAGCAATGATGCACCAAGCCTTTCTGCGAAGTGTCCTTCCAGTTTCCATTGAAAATGGCTAGGAACAAGTTTGTCTTTCTCTCAAGGGTGGAACACTTCTCACGCATGGAAACATCGTCTTCATAGTAGTCCCGCAATTTGCGGAGCCTTACTGACAAAGTGAGGTCCATAATTGCCTGGGCATATGCTAGATCACTGCCACGGGGATGCGAGTACACCACGCGCAAATTGGATTTCACGTATGCATGGCAATGAAGAACAACATCGTAGAATGTAGAACCAAACCCCAGCACATTGCATGTGCAGAACCTGAGTTGTTCAAGTACTCAAATAAGAAACTCAGGAGAGACAAACGGGCATCGATTACAACATCGATTACAATACACCAGCATGTTACATGTACATGTTACATGTTACCTGTTACATGTTCTTCATCCAGTAGAACCAGGACGATTGTGGTAAGAGTAGTGGTTACAGGCAATGACAATACTTCTTTGTTGTAGTAGTTAAAGTCAAAGAGTCATGGGCAGCAAAGTGATGGTTCTTCAAAGTTGATGGTGTAGCAACTTCTACTTCACGTATTATAACAATCATGAATCATGAATCATAAATTATACTACTAATTACCAACTATTAATGAAATGTTACATGTTACTGTTACTGTTGTCTTTTGTATTGTCATGAGTCATGAGTCATTCAGTAAAAGTCAGAGTCATAGAGTCATAGCCATAGTCATAGTCAGTCATAAAGTCATAGTCAGAGTCATCTTCTACTTTACTAGACTAGACTTTAATAAGGACTATGCTATGCTACACGAGCTTTAGAGAGCATAATTTAGTATACAATGACAACGCTACACAATGCAATGTAATAGTTACATTTTACATTTTGTTACATTCTCAATTATCATATAATGTTGCATAGTTACATATGTCATAAGACGATAAGATTCTTAGCAATACGACAATACCGACAATACCACACTATAGTACACAGCTGACAAAACTGTACTCTACCAGAGTGGCTACTCACAGATACTAGGCGTAGCCGTAGTCAAA